>JAOEGS010013269.1:80630-117808 GCA_025447755.1 Corythornis vintsioides | reverse complement strand
ATTTAACTTCCTGATTTTGTAATTTTTTTTTTTTCCATTTTTTTTTTCGGTTATTTTCCCTTCCCCTTTTTTTCTTTTTTTTTTTTTTTTTTTTTTTTTGTCTTGCTTGTGTTCCCCCCCCCCCATGTTCTCAGATAACTCGTAATCATCGCTTCAACTTTTTGCTCAGATAAAAAGAGATCTGTGATATCCCTTGGATTACAACAGAAAGAGATCCGATTCTGTAATCAAATTATCTTCTTAATGTAAAAAATCCCTGCTAAACCCTGACACTTGGCTCTGTTTGAGTCCAGGCATCTTGCAGTTTTTCCTTTAGCAATCCCAAAGTGGTGTGTGAGAGCACAAGAAGTTGGAGAAGGAGCAGAGTTTGCCTGATGAATAAACTGCCTTCTCCCTTTGTCTCCTGCAGACCATCTCAGTGCCTTTAATAGCTTGCCTTGTATTTCAGTAGTTGCCATGGCAGCTAATAATTTATTACTGAGCTAAGTAATGATTGCTTTATAATTATAAATCTAAGCAACATGCTGGCACATCTCTCTGAAAACTTATGTATTAATTCCTTTCATATTGATTTACCTCCTGATTTGATCTTCTTGAATTTCTGAATTTTATCTCCCCTCTTAACACTAGTAAAATTAAAGTCTTTGGGTTGTAATCTCTGTTTGAATTCAGCTGCTAGAAAGCCTCTCTGACCAGCAGAGCACTAGGTATACCTCTTTGAATGCCTTAATATGAACCTAGCAGAAAAGAAGGTTGTTTTGAGTGTACCCTTGTACTTATATTTGAATATTTTTCCTGCCTTTTATATGCAAATGTCACAATAATACTTATAAAGGTGTAATAATACTAATAAGTGTGGCTTTGTTTATATATATATAAAAAACAATGTTAGGTACTAATGAAAAATGTGCAAAAGGGCAATAATTTTCTTTAAGATTTAAATGAAAGTTTCAAACAAGTACTGTAATTTCTCTTACTGCCAGAAAGCAAGTGCTGATTTGCTTCATGATGTATCTTTATGATGCTTGTCTGTCCGTACAATCTGTTGGCTCTTGCTTCTAGTCTAGATTTGAGCTCTTTAGCAACCATACTTTTTGTTCTGGATCCATGCATTTCTTAGTTCACCACTAGGATTAGCGGGTTGAGAGAGAACACAAATAATAGCAATCATGAGTGGAGTAGGAAATTGATGTGGCTGAAAATTGAAATATACATTAAGTGCCAATAACAGAAATAGCCTATTTCAGTAAAGTAAATTTTTCAGATAAGCAAAGCTGTTGATAAATGCTTATTTTCCTACTTGGGAGCTGCATTTCTTATGCCAAAATTGAGAACCATCTTTATTTAGTAACCTTTCTAAGGAGCCCGTGTAAAGCTTGAGATACAATGCAATAAATCAAACAGCCTTGTAACATCTTGTAGTCCTCACAAGTTAGATCATTATTTAATCATTACAAAATCCCTGTCTTGAGGGGTGGGGAGGTCTAGCACATCTCAGACTACTTTGTTTCTTCTGTTTTCAGAGCCAAATTGTCTGCTGCTCTTTCAGCCTCAACTCCTGCCCACCCCATTAGACCATGAAGGTTGCAATTGGAGTTTCTAGGCAAACAGGCTCAACACTGGTTTTGATGACTGATGCCCCTGCCTTGGGGATAAGGCACAGCCCACTTTGGGACCATTTAACTTAACGTGTCGTGTGTATCCAAACCCTTCTCATAAGGATGTTGAGATGCTGTAGACACCTTTGTTCCTTATACTCTTTTATTTGAAGATTAATCTTGATTTAGGACACGTTGGACTGCACTGCTTGGCAGGGTGTCAGTTCTGGGAGTGCACCGTGAGATTAGGCTGAAGTATTTAGGGAAGGAGGAAGCAAAAGCGTTTACTCAACAGTTCAGTAGTTATAAATCTGAAAGTACTGTCATAATAGAAGTGAAACCAGTAAGTATAGGTTTTATCTCTTTGTAAATGGATGTTTTTTCATACCTGCATGGAAGAAAAGGATTCTGCTCTGCATATCTGGTTTAAAATCTTCACAGCAGTTTCTTCTGAAGGCTTTTTAGATTAGTTTGCAGCTAAATATCATTAAAAGTTCCTGATCAGTTTTCAGAGTGGCTTGATAGGGAGTTTAAGCAAACATTTTCAATTAGCTGATAGTATGTAGATAGAAAAATCTTTTCAAAGAGGAGGTTCTGAATTTCAAAATAGATATGAAAGTTGTATTGCTTGCTGTGTATTTGTTTTGTAAGGAAAACTGTTCTCAGATATATTTTAATCTTTTGAATTTTCTTTTTTTTTCCCTCATTGACAACCCTTGAGAGTGCCAGGCAGTCACTTGCTTTTGAATCAAATTTGTAAGTAGAACAACATTCCAAACTAACTTGATCAGTAGGCATATTGTTAAGCAGCAATAACACATTAATGTTATGGTTAATGTTTATCCCATACTTGATAACCTCAAGTTATCAAACCTCACTCCACTGCTCTTAAGAAATTGTACTATTTTATTCATTTTATGAAAAATATCTAAGCTACTTTAAATGCTGTTGTATGTGAAGGGTGCTGTCAAGACTGCTTGTCCTCACAAGCTCTGCTTGCCTAAAGCTGGCACTTTGGTGCAGGACAGCACGTACATGGTTCATGTCTGGAAGCAGAAAAGCTGCCCTGCCATGACTTTATGCCCCTCCATGGGACTCATGCATATGGCAACTGTGCTAATTCCCTGTCCAGGTTCAGCCCTGGGCCCACACTAGCTGGCTGGGTGAGCTCCATGAACCACTCCTTTGAAAATGCAGGTATGCCTGGGGACTCAATCATAACCAGTGAACATCCCACCACCAGCACCACACCAAGATGGGGTTTAAAAAATAGTTTCCAGTATCTAGTTACTTATAAAATCCCAAATAATTAGGAAAATCTCCATTTCCTGTGTTTGAGTGCTCCCAGTTTATCCAGAAATCAAGTTTACGTGCTGCTGGGTTTGATTGAACAACTACTTCTGTCAGTTTACTGTGTGTCTACTTTAGTCAGTAGCAGAAGGGGCCAGTTCTAAGGTTGAGACCAGTGGCAGAAAACTACTGGATTCAGCTGAAGCTGCAGCTGGTGCTGACCTGTTCTACTGCATTGGTAACTTTCTCCCTGGTGTATGAGTTCATGGAGACTTAAAAGTAAGATGCTCCTAGGTGTACAGAAAACTTACTGAAGCACTTTCTCTTGGAGATACTGTGCTATACTCTTGTGGTAGTTCATGCCTCTGACCTCTTGTTTTCTGCTTGTGGCAGCTGAGCTATAATATCAAACTGAGTTTTCAACAAGTTGTGTAGTTAATTGTTTGGAGTTGCTTGGACTTGCTAATGAACTAAATATTTGTCTAACAAAGTGGAAGGCCAAATGCATCAGGGACACAAGTAAGGATCAAACCTAGCAAACCCTGGGCTATTTAATATACTTAATACACTATTTAATATGTTTAATACACTTGGTCTGGTCTTTTGGGGTTGAAAAATTCAGCCCTTCCAGCATGAAAGTTGCTAACATCCAGGGAGGAGTCCTGATCCAGCACCACAAGGGCCTTTCTGCATGGCTGGCTGCAGCTGATGTGAGCTTGTTCTACTGACTTCTGATATGGATGCTGAGCCCACTGAGCTCTGTTGGGCAGCTTCCACCTTGGGGGTGACATGATGAGCTAAAACAAGGGAAAGCTCAAGCAGGACTCCAAGCTCTGAAACCCCAAAAATGTGAGGTTTCTGCTACCTTGTCAGTGAATTATTCAGGCTATTTTGTGTTTGTTACAGTGTGGTCTAGAGTTCTACCCTGACTGTTGTCACCAGTGACTAAAGGGGACTGCCTTTGAAGGGCCACCACTCTGCCTTTGGAGCTGTGTTTGCACTGAATGGGGCTTTCTGTGCACAGCAAACAGAGTTGGCATTTCTGCTCCTTCCTTTAAACTATCCAGTTATCTTAGAGCTTCCCAGTGTGCTGTTGGTTTATTTTGTATTTTTTTTTAATATTAGCACTTTCAGAGGTTTCTTTTCAGTGCTTTATTGATTATAAAGCATAGTTTTTTCATGTCATATTTTAATTTTGCTGTTAACATGATTGACTGGAAAAAATGTTCATACAACTGTAATAAAACCATGTGCAAGACAGGCAGCACAAGAGGTTTCCTTAATTGTAGATAAACAAGTTTGATGTCTTATAATTAGTAGGACTTTACATGTATACAGTATCCCAGCAAGTTGGGCATCTCATCTCAGTGTGCTTCTCTTGACTTGGCACTAGCTTTTATTTTGCTGTATTTGAAATTGTATTTGTATTTATTTGCTGTATTTCTTGGAGGAGTTTACCTCCTGGTTCTCCTGGATCCGTGATATATCTACAGGATACTATATCGGGTTCTTCCGAATTCTTCCATGGAAAACTCAGTGCTGGTGGAGAATTACAAGCAGTCTTGAAAACACACTTTTTCTTTGTGCATTTTTTTCAGTCTCCTTCACACCAAAAAAGTGATACAGGAGCATTTAGACAAAACAACAATACAAATATGGATGTTAGTGAGTGAAAAGCAAGCTTATTGTTTTCTTATTTTCCATTTCAGAATATAATCCTGTTGTAGGAGATGATTCCTAATTGATAGTATTGATTAGCTCCTTTTATTGTTATTCTTTTCATGGGAGGAGAATCACCTGGAGCAGGAGAAATCAGTAGCTTGAGATCATGTGAAGGAGAACTGTTGAAATGTGAAACTGTTTTTGGAGCTAGGCAGGCTCATTGTGCCATAATTACCCCATTGACCCACAAATGAACTTTTCAAAGAAACCATATTGGAATATTTCCTGGGGAACATTTTGCTGCTGATGTGTGAGCATACACTGCAAGATGCTAAAGATACCTCAAAACTTGTGGCTAAGGATTAACATCATGACTAATGCAGCTGCCTTGTGCTGCTGCACAGTCACACTGTAGTTCATCATGGTGAAGGCTTTGTGTCTTGACCCGTGACTGTCCATGGAGCTTTGTGATGCTCAAAAATATTTCTGGGTTTTTGAAATGCTGTTCCATACTTAAAATGAGTATGGAAGCCAAAGGAACCCAATTTTGGATAGCACTTTGTATTAAAGGGGGACTCAGCACCAGAAGTCCTTTTAAAATGAAAAGCAAGGTAGTGGTGTAGGTTTCGGGTTTGGTTTTGGTTTTTAACTAATCATGTTGCTGAACACTTATTTTTCCTATTCCTTTTAAATGCATGGATCCAATTGCCTTTGCTGATCCAGAAGTGAGCAGAGAACTGTTCCCATGAGCCAGTTTCTAAGCCTTTCTCCTGACATCTGTGTGAGCCACTGTAAACCAGGACACCAAAGCCTGGCCACTTAATAATTTTCTAGTCTGCAGATCTCTTGTAAAGATGGGTGAACAGCCATTATAGTTTTTATTTTCTAGTTCCTCTCATTAAAATCTCAATATTTTTGAAGAGTAGACTTGCTGTGGCTACACACACTTGCATTTACATATTAGCAGTGAAGTCTTACAAAACATATCCCCGGCAAAATGATCATGATAATTCAGATAGTTTATTAAATTAATCAAATATGACTAATAGCTAAAATGGGCTAATTCAGTGGTAGTTAATTACATGGACAAAGTTTTTAATATACTAATGGCTTAATTAATTGCTAGACCTTTGCCTTTGTAACAACTCGGATTTCTTCCTCCCTTGACATGATTTCATTAAGGTAGCTGTAGATATTCTTAATGCTTTTTGGTTGCATTTTTTTGTTGAACTAATTGGTAGAATTTATCATAGATATGAATATTGGTATTCTGTGTGGAAGATGACAATAGAACAAAGTGCTTCTGAATTACTGAAGGTTCATCTGGAAAACACTTCTGAGCCTTCATTTTTGTTAATTATATTTTCCTCAGAGTTTAAAACATGTTTCTCCAGACAAATACTGTTCTTCTTCAGAAAATGCATCTCTCAGGTAACTTTCATTTCAGTTCCTTGCCTGCATGATTAAAACACAAACTCGAGACCTTTCTCTCAACGCTCCCATCGTCTATTTCTCATTATGCTTCTTGATGAGATTTTTAGGCTTCACAGAACACCGTCTAGGCAGCTAATCTGATGCAGTGCTAAGATCACAGCACTTCTTGTGTAATTCTTATTAGGTTAATCAAGAAACTTACTGAAGCAGGAGGTTTTTTAAGGCCTGCCAAATTTGAAACCATAGATCAAAGTTCATAGCCCTCTGACCCTTTTGCCCTAACTTGCCTCAGCAAAGTCTACATGAATGGCCTTATTGTGAATATGGCAATGTCCAAAAGCCTGTACATTTGCAATTGTTTAGGCTTAGGAGAGGCATTGTGTTGTGACTGATGAAATGCATTTTCTTCCCTTTCTGAAGTGTAAAGGTTTTCACCTCCATTGCCTATACAAGTGCTCCAGTGACCACAATAGCAGTTAGGTGATCCTTGTTCCTGTCAGGCTGAGCACCCAGTTTTATGACAGAGTGTAATTAAATGGCTCAGAAGCCAACATTAAGAAAACAGGGGAGAAGCACAGGGGAAAAGCTTAATTTCCATATGGCCAGCCAAGCAAGAACAACACCAGCATTGTGATCTGGAGTAGACAGTTTAAGCATTATTAGAGAGACGTCTATTCTTTAAGTTGTCTCTTGAATGCCACTGCACTTCTTTGATTCCTCTTCCTCATGATCAAAACCTCTTCCCAAACCAAATGCTTTTTGCATGGCGTGACTTCTTTGGTGTTATTAATATAATAGCAAGGATTATTCTGAATAATAACACTGAACGTACAAATGGAAATAAAATAATTTAATTAAATGAAGTTTGACCCAGAAAGACTTGGGGAATTTTAATAGGGTTGCTTTAATAACATACTGATTTGCTTTTTCAGGTGAAATTGCAAAAGTAAGATCACAGTAGGACTGGAACTTTCAGGGAGCACAGGGTAGAAATGATAATTGTGCTGATATAGAGGACCTGAAGTTCTTTGGGTAAATTAAACCGTGGTTGCTTGGTTTTGTTTGCTTGGTTTTGTTTTGTTTGTTTGTTTAATTTCCTGAATGAATTTCCCTCAAAAATAACCAATGACTGGCTGGCAACCAGCCAGACAGAAGAGGTAAAAGGTTTGTGCATTCAGGTGTTATTTAAAATTGCCCACACCAGCTATTTAAATAGTCAGATATAAAACCAACAGCTTGGCTTTAGATGTGCATGTTGTCACTGCAGCTACTGCAAAGCTGAACTGGTCACTCCTTCTGCACCTGCTGACATTGCTTCCAGAGTCGGGGGGAATTTGGCTCTTTGGGACAGGAGGGGTGGCTTTGAGATCAGCTACTGGGGTCTGTGTTTTTGCACTGTGGAAAGAACTTCTTTAAAAGTTTGCAACTTACCCACTGCAGGAATGAAGATGAGTAGTGTGTATGTGTGAGGATCACAGGTTGCTTTGTTTGGGTTTTGGGTTTTTTTAGTGTCTCATTGAATTGAAAGCAAGTGCTTAGTAACAATGTAGGAATTCTTCGGAGAGCAGTTAACTTGAAAGTCGGTGCCTGTATGATGGTAAAATTACCAGGTATTTCTAAGAACACCCTTACAACCTTTGTTTAGCAAAGCATGTGAGTGCAGTACCAGAAATTACAGGATTTTATTAAAACAAAGCAAGAGATGTTGTTCAGATCACTAATTTACTAATTAGTGTTGATCGATTAAAGCAGGATGTTTATTTGCAAAGCAAACAAAGCAGTTTGGGCAATTATGGTTCTCCCCCTTACTGCAGGAAAACATTTGTGTCTGACAGGCAGTTGTTTATGTAACAGGAGTATTCAATTCTTCAGACTTCAAATCTATACAAAATCACAGTATTACCTGCAGGAAGTTCTCAAGATAAATACCCAGCATATTTTGGTGCAATTGGGCTGCAATCTGCTGCCTTTTAAACGGAAAAATGAAAAGCAGAAGCTATAAAATGGACACCTTTGAGGGATCTGAATTCCTTTTGCCCAACTCCATCCTGACTGCAGCTTAATTTTAAAACACATCCCTTCCCCTGCCACAGACTAATGGGTTTCCTCTCGATGTATAAAACAAAATTGTCAGCTTTGTTTGATCCTTAGGTACTGAACGTTAAGATACGTTACTATTAGATGAGTTTATTCTGGTGAATTGCATCGAGTGTGACCAATATGACACAAGCACACGCTGTGTCAGCTTGGGAAGGAGTGTGTGTGTGCAGAAGAGAATATTGCCATCACTCTGCAAAATAATGCACATTTATGGCTTGCAAAACTGGCAGAAATAGTTAAGTCCTTGTGTCTTTAAAATCCTGATTTAAAACTCCAGATGCTGGTATTCAGGGACTCAATTCCATTATGACCTTTTGTCTTTTTCCTCTTTGCAGTGCAAGCCCAAGTGTCCAGGCTCCTCTTAATTTTTTGTTTGGCTGGGGTGATTTTTGTCACTTGATTGTTTGGTTTGGTTTTTTGTTTGTTTGGTTTGGGGTGTTTTTTGTTTGGTTGGTTTGTTTGTCTGGTGGTTTTGGTTGGTGGTGGTGTTTTGTCTTATTTTTGTGCCCTGTAAATAAAATCAGGGAGGGGAAAATCTCTTTCCAGCAACTTTATATTTTATTTTTACTACATCATTACCATTTTCACAGTTGTAATTCCATAGCCTTTCTCCTGGCATATTTTCACTTGCCTAGCGAGGGGAGTCAAATGGGATTTACCAATTTACTTCTGGAAACTAAATGGCCTAATGTTCCTTTCTGGTTATCTACTCTTTCAGCTGGTGGGATATATGCTCTGCCTTCTGCCTGCTTAGTGCCCTGTAGATAAATTTGTACAGAATTTCTTTAGCTGTCAGAGTGATGGATGGGCGGTACAGTGGAGCCTGCTCAGCCAGAGCAAGTGGCTGCCTTTGCCATCCATCACTCTTCCTGCTGTCAGCCTCCTGATCTGGACTTCAGAGCAGGTTCAGACTTCGTCTAGGTCACAGTGCCACAGAAAAACAATTAATTTGTCAGGGATATACATATTTTAGCAGGAGGGTATTTGATGTCTGAAACGCTGCTCTTATGTTCTGTGTATGATAAATCAGCTTTTTGCTTTGTTTTGAAGTAGGGGCTCTGTGCTTAGGGGAGAGTGAGAGTGTTGCCCTGGGTATTCCTGTGGCCAGGACTGCAGATGGTCGGAAGGAAAAAGTGTGTGGCAAGTTAGAAGCAAATGGAAAAGAAGTGTTTGATACCTGAGCACTGGAGGCAGATGTAGATTTTAAAAGGGATGTTAAAAACAGCTCTGTCCTTTTAAAGCATATAGGGTTTTTTCCTACTAGAAATTTTTAGTAACTCTGGTTGTCTTCGGGCTTTAGATCATTCTCTGGCTTGATTTGTTGGTTCTTCTGACTTGCCAAGTCTTTGTAAAATAGAAAAGCACCAAACTAAATGGAAGTATTTCTTCTTACTCGTGTTATATTTCACTAAGACTTATGTTTATCTCTATGTCATTACATTTCATGCATTCAGTTGGTAACTTAAGTTCTGCTCTTAAACACCGGCCAGGATTTTTAATTCAGAACAGCCCTTAATTCTTGCTTATGAACTTAAGGTTGGTTTTTTTGTTTTTCTTTCTATTGGTGTTGGGGAGAAGAAATGAGAGATAGCTAGTCTGACAATTCACCCAGCTCACAGTGAAACAGTGTTAGCTGTTGGAATGCTGCTTGTCCTTTGCTGGTTTTTACTGGTGTGAGGGACTTTTCCACAGTTCCCTGGGAAGGACTTGCAGATCTGCTCAGCTTTGGGGAAGGAGAAACACTTGTGATACAAAGAAGGCTACAGACCTGGTTTTGTGCATGAATTACTAAAAAAGAAAAATGGTAACTGTAGTAGAGCTGAGTTTTGGGGTAAAGTGGTTGCACAAGTCAGATACCACCCTTGACTGTACTGTGGCATAAGGAATGTCTGGTCACATTTATGGCAGGCTAACAGTGGTGAGCCATGTGGTAGCTTGGGCAGGGTCACACACACCTGGCTGAGCCTGACACACCCCTAGTGACCTGAAACAATATGCAAGTCTTTGTTCTTCTGTCCCCAGCATTATCTTGCAGGAATAGATATGGTAACACTGCTTATAATCTGAACAACCCACTTGTGTTTGCAACTAGCTATGAAGTGTGCTGTGGTACTCAACTATCAACAGTGTTTTCCAAAGGTAAATTGGCTGTGTTGAACATTTCAGTGCCTGAAGAAGGTGTTGAATATCTTGCAAATTAAATGGCTTTGCAAATAATTCTAATGTTCTGTGCTTAAGTGGAAAAGAAACTTAATAGTCTTTTTCCTTTGCAAATTTTGTGTGATGATAAAACTCTGTGGAGTTTTAATATCTGTCTTCTGGATATGCTGAGCAAGCACAGAAATCACATTCTCGGTCACTAATATTTCTATTATTTGTCACCAGCAACTTGTGTCAGTCTGAGCAACTGTGGTTACAGGATTGTTTTCTTAGGAGACTGCTACATATTTATGTTGAAGTGAGGAGGGGTTTTGCGTGGAGCTGTTACCAGTGGATGGGCAGGGAAAATAAATCTTTGCCAAATTTATGGTTTTTTGCATTTTCAAGCGATAAGTTACATTTATCAAATTTCTGGATAAATGTAGATTATCTTCAGCTCAGTGAAATTGTAATGCTTCTCCTCCATGTGTAGGGCAGATGTTGTTTCTACATGGGTGCTGTGCTGAGAGGCTTCTTGATAGCTGTGAGAAAGATGGCACAGCTCAGGCCATGTTGGCATATTTAGAAGGAATTAAGTTCTCTCCACACATCTGTATTTTAATAACATGGGGTTTTTTTCAGAGTTCCTTTGCACAGTGGAACAAATCAGAAATAGCCACTGCAGCTGCAGGCAACAGAGGCTCTTGCTCTAGCAACGGTGTGTGTTTCCTACTCCTCTTCCAAACCTCAGGCAACTGTTGCTTCCATTGTCACGTGCAAACCTGTTCTCCTGCTCTGTTACTGTGCTGTGCCTTGCATGATGCATTTAAATCACAAAGTCTTTGTGACATGAACGTTGTTTGGCAAGGATCTAGAAGTATAATAGGCCAGTACAGTATGATTTATTTTGAGAAAGAAGAAAATTGGTGTCTGGCTAGGAAAAGATGGGACTTTGATTATTAGGACACCAGTGAGGACAGGTTTTCATTACTAAGCAAGCATGCAGACATTTCTGCTAACATGTCTCTAACAGGGTAGCTCATCATGCTAATTTGGTACTAGGAAAGTGCATTATACCTAGGTGGAAGCTTGGAAAGAAATTTAATCTGTTCCTGGTTCACTGAGAGAGAATAAAATTACAATCCCAAAATTTAATAAATTTAAAAATTCTGGTAGTGGGCAATAGTTAATTGCTTCTTGTTTCTCATTGTTAATACAAGTTTATGGAAGTAATAGGTTGACTGAATGACTCTGAACATGATCCAAGTGTACTGGTTTTGTTCTAACTTATCTTCCTTCCAATAACAGTGGAGAATCTGGGCTCTGGCAGAGGTACCAAAAGTATAAGAGTAAATGTATCTGTTACAGGAGCTGCAGGCTGAGCAGCAAGTTGAGAGGTCAGAAAATATTTAAATGCACTTTAAAATAAGTGCCTCTGATTTTTAAAGCCTTTTAACATCTCATACAATATTTGGACAGGATGATGATTCTTGTGTGCTTTACTCATCTTGGGGGGAAAAAAAAAAAGAGTGAAAGTTCAGCTGGCTTATATTTTGTCCTGCTGTGTCTGCTTATTAGCTTTACAAGTGGCTGTTAAATCAGTTCTATGGGGAAACGAGCTAATATTTCTGAATTTCTGCAGTATCATCACCTGGGGCATTAGAGTAACATGGTAAATATTCTGATGTGTGTTCACACGGGCATTGAAGGAATTTTTCTATCTAGTTTCAGTGGTCACAAAGCTACTTCAGAATAAATATAGTAACTAAAGGCTAATAATGTTTAAGTAGAAAAAACAGTTCTAAGCAGTAGACGACAGATTATTGAAGGAGAAAATGTCTGAGAGGACTCAGGAGAGATAGGTATCCCGTACAGAAAGTGCCAGGAATGTGTTACCTGGTAGTCAAAGGGTTGTCTAGTTATCTGTAACAAACATTGGGTTATAAGGGTCAGGTCTTTGGCATATGGAAGTGAATTTTCCCCCTTAAATCACCTTAGTGTTCTAAAGCTGGAAGAGACCACGGCCCTCATGTGAACACTACCTTCTGTAATGCTAAATATTAAACCAACTGTTTTAAGCTTCATGATTTAGTTTTAAAAGCAAAGGAAGAAAGTCATGGTGGAGGCCAGCTGGCAGACTTGCACAGCAATGTGCAAACCTTTCCCCTTTAGACGTACCAGAATTCAGATTTTCATTTAAATCACAAGTCAATATGAATTTAAGCCTATCCAAGAACTCATTTATACACATCACAAAACCACCCCACAAATTGGTACAGTGCTTTTCATTTGGCAGTCATTTCTCCAGAGATGTCCAGGACAGAAATAGCAAGGGTACTGCAGGCCAGATATATGCTGGCAAAGCTGCTTGTGGTAAAAAACTTGTTCAGCACCTGCCTGTTTATGCTACATCTGCCTGCCATTGCCTGTATTAAACTATTGCATTGATAATGGATGTAATTGTCCACATTTTTGTGGAATAAGTGATTTTTGTTTGACCTGACCTAAAATTTTAAGTGCCATTTAAAGTAAGAAGACAGACAAGCACATTGTGTCTGAGCAGAAACAATATTTTGAGAAACCTGTCATTTTTTTGGGACACAAACTTGCAATTGGCTGTGCTGAGGAGAGCCCTTTCTCCTCCTCCCCACCATGCAAAGCTCTGTTAAAATTGGAAGGTCTCTCTCTGGGTGTGAACATGTTAGAATTTAACAACTCATATTTTCCTCAGCATTTAAAAGTGGAGATAATTGTTAATCAGCCCTTACATCTGCTTGCCCAAGTTAATGTCTAATGGTAATCTCAGTGATTTTCAAGTGACCTGTGTGTTGTCAGGAATAAATGTGGTTCATTAGTTAAATATGATCAAAATTGGAAAGTAGGTCAGGATGATCTTAAATCCTATCAAGGCCACCTGGTCAGTGCTGGAAGACAGACCTTTGTAGCCTCATGAAAGAAATCTTCCATCACAAGTTGCCTTTGAGAGCCTCTGAAGAAAGAGGCTCCCTGTGCATCATGAAAACACAGGGATAGTTTTCCTTCATGTGAAACAGCTGAAATTGCCCCTGCAGTGGCTGCAAAGTCAGTGGTGCTGCAGAGAAAAGAAACAGGTTTTACCTCATTATTTTCTTACTGAACATTAATGTATCATTGAATACTGCCTGGGTAATTGATGAGATGGCTGAGAGTCTAATATTATGAGTATGTTCTCCCTGGCACACTGGTGTGTTTTACCTTCTTGAGAGTTGGAAAAGCTGGCAGGAATTCCTCCTGTTGGCACCAATGGTAACGTGTTTGCTGGCAAAAGTATTAAGCTCTTCTTTGTAGGAGTGCTTTAAACAAGCCCAGGATAGCTTAGAAATGGAGAAGCCTCTAGCCAGTATTGATCACTGTACCAGCTAAACTCCTTAATTAACCTGTGCATAAAATCTCCTGCACCCATGTTGCAACCATTTAATTCTTTGTATAAGTTTTTGTATCCCTCAGCAAATCTACCCTTGCAAAGTGTCACCAAAATGTTTTGAAGTTCTTGATGTTACTTCTTACTGTGTTTACTAATTTTAAACACCTTTAATGTATATTAAAAAACAAGTGAAACAGCAATTCCAAAGGAAAAAAATCACTTAAAATTCAGTGGCCTCCTAGGAAACTTTATTGAAATATACAATTATTATTTGTAATAACTAAGGGGATTTGAAATAAGTAACTGGGGGGGGGGGGGATTATGTGCACAATCTGTCATAGTAAATATCCCAAGAACCCCTCTTTCTCTTCCTGTGTACATCAAAATTGCTTTGTTCTTAGTCCAGAGGTCTCTCGTCAGGAAAAAAAATGAGCAGTTTTAATGTGCCATGACTAACCCCATGTTGTCCCCTGGAAGTGAACTGCATGTTACCTCCAAACGGCCTTGCTTTCTAGAGGATCAGTTTGATCCAATTGTGTTAATCTGCGTTAGTCCATCTGCTCTAATTAGACCAGGGTTTTAATGTCAGTGATAAGTAGAGTTAGTGCTCTTTATCTGACTTGGGAATTACTACACTAGTAGCCTGTTCCAGCAAGACTAGGAGATTTTAGCTGTAATTACTCGATGAAAGGCTGTCATTTCTAAAGACACATTGTCCCACCGCTGGGGGAATACTCCCCCCAGCTGGACACTCACCAGGCTGCTCTGCCTTCCTCCTGCCACACAGCCTCGGGGGTGTTATGATTCCTCTTGTTCAAAAGTAGGAAAGACAGGCACTTTGGTTACTCCAGTGGACCCACGGGTCGCAGGCTGTCTATTCCTTTTCCTAAAAATCAGACCTCTTTGCCTAGCTACCATGATCTTGAGACAGCACTGACCTGAACCCCCAGCCTCTGCTACTGCTGCTTGGAAAAAGGTGCACCCTTTGAGCATCCAGCTTAAAATTAGGTTCTCTGAATCGTTGGGGTTACAAAAAGCCAAATGCTTTCTACATTAGTTACGTGAGAAGTCAGTAAGACAAAAATATCGGTGTTTTATTTATTTTTATTTTTTCTTATCCCAGTGCAGTGTGCTTAAGGCTAGCTGTCTGTGTTGCCTGCAGAACCTGGGGGTCCTTCCCCTGCCTGTGTTTTTGTTTCTGTATTGTTAACTCCTAATATGTCACTACTTCCCCAATTTTGCTTCTTGTCTGTTCTGTCATTTTCTTCAGCAGCTGATTGGAATGCTGCCTTTAAAATTTTTAGCTTGTTTTATGGAGCGAAGTTCTGTACAAGCAAAAGCTTGATGATTTCATAGGAAGGGGAAATGCAGCCTTGCTGTAGAGAGATACACAGTATTTTGTAGAAAGGTCTCGACTTATGAAATTACAAATCTTATCATTTTTGTTCACCTTATCTTTTATGTCAGTGGATTAGCTTAATGGCTTGTTTGTTTTATCCTCAGATCTATATAATTGTTTATTTTCTGTAAGAGAGGCTGTTTCAATAGGGGTGTTTGGTGGGAACATTGTGCCAGGTAACTGACTTTTTGTAATAATTAATTTTTCAAAAGTAGTAACGATATCTTACAGGCCTTACACTTCACTGTAGTGTGATATGATGCAGATATTTATAGTAAGTCTTCAAAGTATCTCCATCTTTGATTCATGTAGATGGATATCTTACTGAAACATTTCTTTGGTGTGTGAAAGCAGATGAATAATTCTTGTTTTCTTGCCTTGGTTACAAAGGGAAAAGCATCCTCTTCACAGCAAATGATTGCAAGAAGCTTATTCATGCTGTGGTTTGAGTAACTATGTGGAAAATATGCATGTCAGGACTGCAGCCTTGCTTTAGTTCCACAACATATATGGGTTAAGGGGTTCACCTGTAAGACTCCAGTACAAGAACAGTAAGCACAAAAATAGGGAAATAGATGAAGCATAAAAAGGAATCCAGAGATGATTCTTGAAGTTCTTCTGAAGGTATCTGCCTTGTCTGACTTTCCCAGTTCTAGAACAAGCTGCTTTTTTTTTTCCTCCTTTCTGATCTCTCCAATCAAACACTAAGATGTCATTTCAGGTCCTGAATTATAATCTAGGAATTTCTCCTCGTTGACTAGTCTACTTTCCATTTCTGACTCAGGATGGAATGACGTAATTCTTTCCTTCCTGGTTCATGACTTAAAATACACCAAATGTATGCTGCTATTGCTATGCAGGTTCTTTCTTTTCAAGCATATGTGCTGATGCAAACGACATAAAACACCATATGTGCCATGTACCTCTTAGTGTCTTCTGATCTCGCATGTCACTGCAAGCTAAATTGAGGGGCTTCTTCCTGAAGTTACTAAGCAGTGAGAAATTGAGTTTTTCCCCACACTGTTCACATAGATGTCTGCTTATTCAAGCATTTAGACTTTGTTTTGAGAGTTTGCCTCTCTCTAGGTAAAAGCAAGGCTCCATGGCTGTATAAATTGGCACCGTACTGCTCAACAGTTTATTCTAGTGAACCAGGCAGGCATCTGCCACTGGCTGGTATAGTGGATCCCATAGGGGAGGTTGCCCTCGTGGTGGTGCTTGTTGTCCCTCTGCTTGGGTAAGGACATTTGGTCACTGAGTTGATGGATACCATGGGTCTGGAAGTTATTTCTTTTTTTTGTAAGGAAAGTTCTTGCTGTGGGGTCCTTTCTTTGTTTTCCACGTAGAACTTGCATGGCTTCTTAAAATTAAGTCTTAAATGTCTACTGTGGATATGTGTCAAAATAACACATTTGATTCAGACATCCTTAATATAACAGTGGGAAAGGCAAAGCAAAGGACATGAAGGGTGCAAGGATGTGCACCTGGCAGGTGATAGCCTCTCCAAAGCTTTCATTTTAGACAGAAATTTAGGAAGGAGTAAGGCTAAGATAAGGAAATGTCAAAGCTTGAGAACCTAGCCTTTTTGACTACTCTGGAGTATTATGTGGGAAGATAAAGTTATTTGAAATAGGAGAAAGAAACTCAAGAGTACTTTGAACGCAGTGGAGCAGATAAGGAAAAACACTGTTAAGAAAAGGTTGGTAAGATCAGCTCACCAGCTGTTGAGATACCAGGCAACATCTTGGGAAATTATTTAAGAATCATCCCAATGCAAGTGAGCTAGGAAAAATAATGTATGCTAGTTAACATAACTCATCAGTGTGTGAGAAGGTATTTGCCTGTATAAAGCCACAGTTATCAAGTTTTATGCCCATACTGAGCATAAGTGTGCAGTTGCATACTAAGAAGCTGTAATTGCTGAGTTCCTCTGAGGAACAGGCCTCTGGAATACAGAAATGATGGTTGCTCTTGAGGATTGCAGGAGTGCACTGAGGATATTTCCAGTGCTGGAACCAAACAGCACAAAATACGTTGGAGAATGGAAAGATATATATATATATATATCTATATAAAAAACCAAAAGTGTGTGTGAAGAATAGTTTTCACTACTCTTCAGCATTGCTTGGTGATATCTGGGATCCTGAAACTTAACAGTGCATGCAGTGTGGTCCACAAGCTGCTTGGATCTGCAGTGAGAGCAGGAATATTCACTGAGTCCATAACTTAGCTGCACATCCAATTTAACTGGTTCAGCCAGCTTCAAATCCTGGACTAGTTGTATTGGAATGGAAACTGAAGAAAAAAAAAATCCAATAGGCATAATCTGTAAAAACATAAAGCTTCAGAAATTATTGCCTGCTAAAAACAAGAGGAAAACCTTTTCCTCAGTGGTTGGTGTGTCAGACTGCACATCCAGCTCCGGAAACTGCACAGCAAAAAGATGTGCATCAGATGGAGAGAGACCAGAGGTGAGCAATGGGGATGATAAAAGAAAACATGAACTATAAAAGCAAACTGAAGGAATTTGTTTAGTCTAGAGGTTAAGTAAAGAAGGCTGAGAAGATGTAGGCAAAAGGCTGCTGTTTGAAGGAAGAGAATAATATGGTTTTCATGTCCGCTGGGGACAGGACAAGAACTGATGGGTTTAAATTAAAGCAAAGGAGATTAGAAGTTAGATATGAGGGGAAAGTTTACAATTGTAAGGATAATTAGTCACTAGAATAGATTGCTTAGGGCTGCTATGGAATCATTCAGGTTTGTAGGAACAGGCTTGACAAGCATCTGCCAGGAATGCCATAGGCACTGATGCTTGGGAGTAGTAAGGTGAACTCAGGGACTACTTGAGCACCTTCCTGTCCTAGTTTCTTTGATCTGTATTTTGTATTATCATTTTCACACTACTGCATTCTGGGACCTCATTCACCCTCAAAAACCCCTATATTTGATGCCTATTTCAACCCACAAATATATGTTTTTGTGATAGAAGAAAAGCTAGCCTGAAACAGATTTTGCTATGGTGACCAACTTTAGGGCTGCCACAACTTTTGCAACATCTGTTTCAATGTGGTGTAGCAGGAAGCAGCTTCTATTACACTTTATCAGCAAGAAATCACATCCCAAAGTGGCAGGGCAAGCTTAAAAGAAAAAAACAGCTGTTGATGAGACTCTAGTGAGTATGCTGTGGGCCTCAGCAAAATGAAACTTAATGGGAAGGGAAAGCAAAGCATCTCTTCATCTAGCTTTGAGAAAAATTTACATGGTCACACATCAGCGAATGGATTTATTCAGTAGTTTAGAAGAGCTGTTATTCACAGCCCTGCGTGGTGCTGTCAGCTGTCTCAGTGGCCCTAACGGAGGCAGCACGTTCCCCAGGGTTCTGATCCACTCACTGGTTTTAACATGACTCTGTCTGTCATCTGGGTTGATGGAGCAGGATAGTGGTACCAGTTGTGCAATTAATTTCTGGTGGAAAACCATAAAACGACGGCAGTGTCCAGTTCTGTAATTGTTCATGGTTCATTAGAGCACTAGGGCTATGAAGAGGGAGAAGAGAGAGGATTTGAGGAATGGTCCAGGAGTACAGACTCCCTAAATTGCTGGCACTCATATAATGAGTGTTAGTCCTGTAGTAGTGAATAAATGTTGTGTGCTCACTGTATTTGCCTTTTGAAAAGGGCTGTGGCTTGGTTTTGTTGCTCGTTGCCTTTGTTGGTTTTGTTTGGTTGGGTGTATTTTGTTTCGTTGGTTTTGTTGTTGTGGGTTTTTTTTCTGTTTGTTGTTTGTTTGTTGATATTTGCCTGCATCCTGATGAAGAACATGTTTAAGGGGACTATTGCTTTTGGAAAAAAGATGCAATACACCATCTTTCTCGTAGTTTGGTGGGGTTTTTATGTGTGTGTCAGATCTTAGGCTGGCCGTTGACTTTGAAGGGGATCATAGCCAAGATTTGTTGCACTAAATGTGATATCAAAGCACCCTAGTTCCTTAAGGTGCTTCTTCAGGAAACAAACAACAACAAAAAAGTGGGATCATTATTTAAAAGCAAATAAAAAAAGCTGTATTTCTTGTTCCAAGTAAAGCATTTATTGTCAGTGGTATCTAGAGGAATATCAGAAAGACGACTGTGACATGACATCCACTTGACTCCTCAGAGTGCCTCGTTTCATCTGTGGCTTAAACCTTTGATTGAATAACCATCAAATATTCTTCTGAGACAAAACCAAAAAATATTTAAAAAACATAGGCGTGATAAAAACCAAAAACACCCCCAACAAAAACCAATCAAACACAGAAGCCAAACAACCCCCAAAGTACCCCCCACTCCCAAGTTCTATGAATGTGGCTACAAACCTCTATTGCAGAAATGCCCCCATGGGGGTGAGGTGTCCGTGTGTAGCTGTTAATGAGCTTAGGAGCTGAAACACAAACAGGATCTGCCTCATTTCCCCTGATGAGCTTTTCTGTACTGGATCCTGGAATTTGCCTTCAGGTGAAATGTCAGGGATTGTCCTTTCCCTTGGGACAGCCATTTTTAATTAAGCAGTATACAGTCAAAATAATCTCTTTGTTCTGCCTTTATTGAGAAACACTTGAATGGTAATTTTGCCACTGTATTAATGCTGAGGGTATTGGCAGTTGCACACTACCTGCCCGTATCTGAGCTCTGCAGCATTGCAATGGGATGCAGCAGTGACTAGAAAAATGATGTCCACAAAATCAGCTAAGTGGAGGGAACAGTAGCTGGTCCTCATTACATTGGCTTTATTTTCAATTTAGACAAGGCACAAATAATGAAAACTTGTTAATTAACTAGTTTGTTGGTGGATTTATTTAACCCCATGAGGTAAAGAGCTGTTTTAAAACAGTGAAAGCCATTCTAATGTAACACTATGGGGGAATGGAAAACCTATCCAAACAATACAGACCTGAGCTTTTGCAAGAGAAGAAATTCCTTTTAAATGAGAGTTGTAGCTGTTTAACCTGAATTTTATACTGAATATTTTCCTAAAAATGTCAGGATTTGAAGTTGCACAATGTGATGCAAGGTTGCGAGAAAACTTTGTGTAACTTTGCATGGTCTTAAGTCCATTTGCCACTATACAAAGATGTAAAATTTGGTTTTCCTTGTATGTTGTCATATCCACATACAATTTTAATTACTTTATGAAAACAAAAGCAGGATTAAATTTGGATATACATCCGAGTTTGAACTTCTTGTTTCTTTCAGTGTAAGTTTGGTTGACCTGAGCTTTTATGGTGGAGGACTTGCTTAGTACTTAGAGCTGTATGTTTATTGTGCAGTGAATCTGATTTACACAGAACACGTCTTGGGATAAGCCTGTGAGCTACTGCACAGTGCCTGAGATAACATGTAAGAGTCCTTTCTTTTCAGAAACAGTGTAGGAGTTGAACAAAGGGCATGGAATTGGTGTTCAAGTGAGATTTACTGATTCATGGGTTACCTTTTGCCCTGTCTTCAGCAGTCTGCTTGAGGCAATGATTCACTCCAGGAATGTTATTTTTCACAAACCTGTTTCAGACTCATCCTGCACTTGGTACCTGAGTGATTTTGATTTCCTTCAGGTTTTTTTTTTTCTGCAAGTTACAGCTCAAATAAATCCCTTGACTCTAACATGTAAATTATTCAGATTCATATTTTAGCCTTTTTTTTTTTTTATTATTCAGAGTAGCTGATTTTTTGTTTCCCATAACCACTACAAGAAGTGTATAGGATGATATGTTATTTTGCTTTCATAAGAATAATACTTGTGTTCTCTTTTGAGATGTTTTAATAATGAACATTGTGTTTACACACTGAGATATCAATGAGATGTGATCACAACTGAAATGACTTTCAGAAACATCTAGTAGTATTTGGTTGTCCCACTTTTGGGTGATACTGAAAGGTGGTGATTTCAGTTCTAGTTGAGATCCATTTCTGAAAATGGGATTAAATGTTCACTACTAAAAAATAACATCTTGTGAATTCAAATGTGAAAATAAGGAGAGAAGTTTCTTTTGTAACTAATCACTAAATCATGTTCTTGATCTTAAGAAATTTGTCTTGAGAAATCCTCCTGTAATCCCAACTGATGAGGCATGTTGGGTGATGACGTATTTCTGCCTTTAGCAATTAGGTACTGACCATGAGATAGCACATAAAAATGCAGGCCATTATCCTGAAATGTAAAATATGTCGACCCTCTGCCAGGCCTGCAGTCTTCCAGATGTTCAGTATCCTTGTCATTCTATTATTTAGCAATCTAGACAGCTTTGCATGGGTTGTAATGGAATATGATGCAAGAAGCACAGGAGCTGTGCTCTCCAATGACCATTGTGTGAGTTGCATATATTCTTTAAAATGCCTCCAGAAATAACACACCACTTGCAGCTGAGGCCAGAGCAAGATGTTAATGTGGGGGTTGTGCCTCCTTTTGGCTTGAATAAAATGACTTTTTCCCACGTATGGGCTTCAGGCTTTGTTTTATCTCATTTTTCTGTTGTTAGATGTGTAGTAATGCCAATGAAGAACTGAAAAGCCACTTGGAGTAATAAAAGCTAATGTGATGTTGGCAGAGTGAGAAATCACAACTATTCTGCTGGCAAAGAACATTTTTCTTGCTTCCTTTTATTTCCTATTAAGTCTCACTTTGAGAAACAAACTGATTTATCACTGCAGGAATCAAACAAGCACGCTCACAGGAGAGACATTACAGGTCTGGTTCAGGCATATGTCACCTACCCATACTAGTGGAGAGCTTCAGACCTGGCTTTGTAACATTTATTTGTTTTCCAACACATTCTATTAAGCATAGCAAACAATTCATTTTTTTTTTCTCATATCCAGAATACTACTTATGTACTGTACCATATTTCACAAATCCTATGTATTTTGGTGTGAAGATTTGAAGCAGATTCTTTTGTAGTTTTATTTTTCTGCTGCATGGGTGTTGTAATAAGGGCAGTTATGAGAGAGTTAGTTAAGCTTCATGGTGGATTGTTTTATTGATTCTGCAGAATATTCACATGGCAACACTGATAACACTTGTAAGCATGATGTAGTACTATAAGGATGAGTAGTAAATAGTTTGAATGCATATCTTTTAACCTGGAAGATGTTACAAGTCATTCATAGGCCTGTAAATTGCAATTAGAGTAAACCCACACCCTGTGGACTGATGAGATTAAGAAGCTTTGTGGGCTTAGTGGGACTTTGCCATTTTTTGGTAGGCTGTTTTTTGTTTTGGTATTTTTTTCTGCTAGCTGTAAGGGTGATTTCTATGGGATAAGGCTATTATAGTTAAAATGTAGAGGAATGAATAGTGATTACTAGCTGGCTAAAATCAGGGCTTGCTCAAGTTTAAGGTTGTGTTGATTGCAAGAGGGTGACAAGCACAAGTTATCATCTCCATGTCTGAGATAAAGGGGATTTAGCTTGAATTCAAATTAAGGAGCTTTGGGTTTGCTTATGTACAGAGGAAAGAACCTGATAGAGGCTTCTGTCTGTCCTGTAACAGAAGCATGAAGCTCAAGGTAAGAGTGAGTCTTGGTCAATATAAAGCCCTGGGCTGAACCTATCTAAGGACTAATGTAGATTTAGTGTAAATCAGATTTGTTTAATCTTGGAAGTTTAGTTTAAACTTCCAAGAGTCTTCAGTCTTGACACTGAAATGACTGTATTCTTATAGCTGGGCTTCAAAACTGATGTCAGTGGATCCAAAGATTCCTCATTTTGGAAGTGTCTGGGCTACAGCTTCAGTTTGCACTAGCACAGTGAAAGTAGCTGTTTGTTTAGGTGGTGAAGAAACAACAACAGCCAAACCCCTTAAATAACTGTTTAGATAATATCACTCATTTAAGATTGTATTCAGTGCTACTAATTAAATTGTACATTTAACAAGATAAGAGGTAAATTTTGGCACCATGCTAAACCACAACAATTATTAATGTAATTAAATTTAGCTATCTGCGTAGATAGCAGAATGGTGCATTTAGTATAGCATAAGCACATGGCTTAAGCTGTGCTGGGTAATGGTGTATAACATAAGAAAAAGCCATCACTTTTTCCCTTGAGCAAAACAGCAGTAAAAAGAGAGGGTGCCTCAAAGCTACACTTTGTGGCATTAGAGCAGAAATTGCTGATTGATAACAGAGGAAACTTAATACTCTTATTCTGATTATCTTTGTAGTAAAGCCAAGCTCTTAGAAACAGTTAATTATAGTTTCAATAAAAATATTTAGATGACAGCTGTAAGCCTTCATCATTTCTACACATATGTTACAGAACTCTTTTGTTGTTTCAGTGTGTGTAAGGGTAGATATTAAGACGAACAAGTAAGAACAAATCTGACATCCTTAAAGTTCCTATCAGAAAAAGCACCGGGAAGATGAGACAGGTTGTTTGGTCTCATCCCTTCCATGTTTAACTGAACACGGTGTGAATGATCAGTGAATTTGCTGTGCCTTACTGTATTTTTTACAGGCTGCACATATAGCATATGTGGAGAGGTAGTAGCTGGGACACACTGGAGAGAAGCAAAAAACCCCACCCTTTTTGCCTACCCCTTAATAAAATCTGTTTATTAATCAAGGTTTGAAAGTAATTCAGGCTGTGCCACTCTGGTTAGCAGCTCTGTGTAAGAATACTTGGGCTTTTTCTTTGTTCTCCAGAGGTGATAGATGGATGAGACTTTCCCACTGCCAGTATTGAACTCCTTAATAACATGCTGCCATGTGTGCAACAATCTCTATTGAATCAGCTGGCTGAAGTGAGCTAAATACTGTCAACATCCTAGAGGCACTTTATTGATCCTGGAATCAGACTTCATCTTTACCACTTCTCAGGTAGCTTCTGAGTTGATGCACGTTGGTGCTTGCTGTGCTACCAACAGGATTGGCTTCAGCTGGAAACAGCTGGTGAGGATCACCTTCCTCTAGGCTGTCATGCTGACTTTTACAACTGACTTCTGGCAGGGGGAAGGACTGAGCTATGTTCTGCAGCCATGGAAGATGCTGACATGGCTAATTCCCATCCTTTTGTGGCTTTGCAAACTCGCTGCCAAATGGCTGCAGTTCTGAAGAGCTGTGCTGTGTGCAGAGGAAACTGTTCTTTTCAAGCCTACAGCTTACTGGGCATTTTCAAGAGGTTTTCCAGGGATTGTAGATTTTAATTGGGCAGTATTTGAAGACAGGTTCTGTTTTGGACTTAGGGTTTAATGTATGTATTTTCATGAGATATGTTAGCAGCAGATTTTCCTTTGGGAAAATAAACCTGTCCCTTGACAGTTTGGGATTTTTTTCCATTTTTTTTTTTTTTTTCCTGAAGCTCATGTGTTTGTAATTAAGACCTATTCTGCTCCACCAAAATATTGTTTGGCAGTGCTCTTATACTGTGTCCTTTATTAACAGTGAAATAATAATACACCATAAACAAATTCAAGCAAGCTGAAGGGCAGGACAATGCCATCCACATGTACTGTAGAATGAAAAATTCCAAAAGCAGGAATTAGGGAACTTTCCATGGAAGTGCATTCTTGACACACCTCTTCACATCAAGTATAGCTGTGTATTCTCCACACAGACTAAAGGGTGATGTGTATACATACTCAGTTGTTTATTTATTCATAATATTTTGAGTTATTTGCCCTTGTTTTCATACATACTATAGGTTTTTGGTATTATTAATCAAAGCTGGAAAAAAAATTGATTTTTAAAATATATATTTTTAACTGTTAACTGTGTTTTACCCTGTTCCTTTGTTTTCTTCCTCAAAATTTATTTTCCTTAAATGCAAGAGAAGGTCTTGAGAGGGTCGTTTGCCTTGACAACAAATTCAACTGGGTTATATAACAGACTTATTTGTGACAGTGATTTTGAAATATATAGTTGTGAATATTCACAATGGAGATGAAGGTTCTGCTTATCATCCAGGGAAACCTATAACATACCATGTACCTGAGAGTCCAGCTAGAATAGCTGGGGATTTGAATATTTGGTACTGCAGTGTACTTTGCACAAGGATTATTTACAGAAAGGTTCACAAATAATATTTAATCATGTGTTTCAAAAATATCATTCAACCTGCCTGAAAAGGCAGTTAGATACCAGTGCAGACTTTGCTTAGACTGAGTTGGGTTTTGGCAGGCTAGCCCCATAGGCAAAACAGTGCAGACGGTGTCTGTATATTTATGCATGGAAAACAAATGCTTGTGAGGAAACAGCTCAGAGTGAAAGCCTATCTAGTTGGGAACTTCTAACAGTATACAAGCCTGCTGTGTGATAGGATAAGAAGAAAACAAGCAGTAGGTGAGATGTGTCATGATCTGCTGTAGCTGGTCTTGATTCAAGCTCTTAGGTGACCATTATCCAGTAACATGCCAGTAAAAAAACCTATAACTCTTTTAAAGTGTTTGATAAAACTTTCCCTGAATTAACCTAATGGAAAAATATGCCCCTCTGAGAAGTGTTTTCTCTATTTGATGTCCCTGTAGCACGAAGCCTGTCCTCTTATTACCCAGCTGCACCAGAATCCTCTGGTTTAGAAAACAAAGCTGCTCTTCTGTACCTAATCAAACAAGTAACTTCAGCCTTGCCAAGGCAATTTGGGAATGAGGTAGCTGCACAGTCCAGGAAAAGAGAAATCTGGAGACTTTTCCCTAAATTTTCAATTACCAACTAGAGTGATTCCTATCTGATGTTCCAAGTACTGAAAGGTACTCGATTTGACTCGGAATCAAAATTAGACCTTAAAATTAGACAAATGGCCAGGCACCAATTGCCAAGCTTAGCAGGGAATTCAGTGCACCAAAAGTGAGAGCCAGGGAGCTGTTGAAACACAAGTTCATGTCCAGAGCAGGATGTCAGCTTCATGAGGCCATCCAACCTGGGGTGGCTGGTGTGTGGCTGTGTGTGATTTGTGCCTGAGGCTGCTGGTGATGTGCTGCAGTGAGGGCAGAGGAAGGAAGGAAGAGAGGAGGGAGCAGGAATGCGAATGGAACAGCAAACCACAGAAACATCTCTTTGATCTCTGGGGGTAAAGAGAAGAGAACTCAACAGGGAAAGGCTGCAAGTGGGGAAAGTTGTCAAACTGAAATATTTGTAAGGTAAACTGTAGGATCTCAAAGTAGTGAGAAGAGTAGTTAAGATTACACAGTTATTATGTGTTTTCTCAGTACTTCTGAACTGTGGTTATGGTGCTAATTCCATGATTTTTTTTTTTCTATAGACTTCCAAACCATCCTCAAGCATGGTGTTTCATGCCCTTCCTCCTATTTCATAGTTACCCAATGCAGTGGATTTGGAGAAATTCTAAAACATAGAGTTGCACAACTAGAGTGGTTTGGGTATTTCCATAGTCTTGTATGGGTGTTAAAATACAGCAGCAAGAGAATTTTCCTTCCTGTGGGAAAGTGAAGGTTCTCACCAAGCTGTGGCCTTACTGGCATTTGTTTGTAAAACAGTAGAAAAATGCTTTGGCTATGGGTGTTGTGGCACCCCAGCCAATCACCCCAGGGGCTGGCTGGCTTCTTGTCCAATTACCTTGAAGTTAAAAGCATATCAAAAGAGCTGTAAATTAATAAATAAAAGGATCTTGGAATCTTGGTGAAGGAAATTGTCTCTGCCTTGCTCTTTCTAATCCTCCGGCTACTGGCAGATAAAAGACAGTCTTGGATAACTTACACCATAATGTATATCATAACTTGTTTTTTTTCCAAATAAACTTTTATTTCCTTTGACCACTTGGAGCCATTTTTTAGATAAGGTCCCTCACTGATGTCTTTAGATCCTTTGTATGTGAGCTGTGCCGTGTTTAACAGCACATATGGTGTGTTGAGACTGACATAATTCCAGGGCTGTGCCACCATGTGGTATGTAGAAAGGGAATTGGGGATGAGCATGTTGTTTGTTGCTGAAGAAATACAGTCTGAATTCCTTCCTGGAAGCTGCAGTTCCTGATGTGTTGGCACTGCTTGAGAGCTCAAAACCATAAGATAAGACAGTGGATCTTGCAGTGAAGACTGGCTTCTCCAGGGCTGTGCAGAACATGTCCTCTGGGAGACACCAGAAAGTTCAGGAAAGCTCCATCTGAATCTTATGTTTCTTAATGTCCTCTTCCCTTTCCAATCTCTCTAATTTCTTCACTTCTGCAAATGTTCACCTCTCTGTCAGCCATATGAAAGAGAATAACATTTATTTTTAATCACTGGGCTGCAGTCTGAGATTGGGATTCACATGGAAGCCTAATGGGCTGGACATCAGCCCTGGGAGTGCTGTGGAACAAGTTGATAGGGTATTTTTCTCTCTTGGTCTTTCCAGAAGAGCTGAAAATGTGGCACAATATGGTATTTTGGAGTGCAAACATTTGGTTTTGTCAACCTGATGGGACTTTTCCCAGCTGCAGGAAGGTGCCATGGATGTTATTGGAGTGGCTGTGCAGGAGGCAATGGGACTGGCAAGCTTTTGTCTGAGACCCTGCTAATCTATTTGACTGGCAGTGACAGATTCTCTGGCTTTTGGAGTTATTGGAATGAACTTGCATTTCTAGAGGGAGAAAAATCAGTCACCCTGGATTAGCTTTTCAGGGTTTTTTATTAACTCAAGAAAACATTAACTTAATATTATAAATGAAATCCATGTGAATGTTTTCTTTCTTCCATTGTTTTCTATCTGCTGCAAAGGGGTAAAGGAGATTGCCCTTCAGCAGCACAAGTCACTGAATCTTTCACAGCCCTGTGCAGAACGTTGCCCTGTGGCATTTCAGCACAACACAGTGCAGCTTGTTGCCATTAAATTATGGGGTTTTGTTCAGTGTTCCTATTTAAAAACACCTCCCAACAACTTTTTTTCTGGAAAATTAAGTGTTTTAAATCCAAATAGGAGTATGTGTAGAATGCAGACTAATGTTCCTTCATATTTTCTGTGATGGACTTTTCTGACACTTCTTAAGGTATGGGAAGTAGCTGGTGTTCACAGGCTCTTCACTTTTGAAGGAGTGTAGATGGATATTTTTGTTTTAAGGTAGAAAGCAAATAAAATCACTATTACAACAATTACTTTTTTACTGCATCCTCAAGGTGTGTGCATAAGGGTACATTGTTCTAATCTAATGACTTAACTAAAAGCATGTTAGAGCTGTTGTGGTTTAACCTCAGGTGGAAACTAAGCACCACATGTTCCCTCTTTCACTTCCCCCTGGTGGGATCACAGAGAGAAGGGTAAAAGTAAGAAAACAACTTGTGGGTTGAGGTAAAAATAGCTTAATAGGTAAAGCAAAAGCCACAGCAAGTAAAGCAAAACAAGGAATTCATTCACTCCTTCCCATCTGCAGGCAGAAGTTCAGCCACTTCCAGGAAAGCTTCATCATGCTTAACAGTTACTAGGGAGTCAACACCATAACTCCAAATGTTCTCCCCTTCTTCATTTTTCACCCAGCCTTCTATGCTGAGCATCAGGTTCTATGCTATGGAAAATCCCTTTGGCCAGTTGGGGTCAGCTGTCCCCTCCCAGCTTCTCTTGCACCCCCACCCTACTAGTTGTTGTGATGGGATGAGGAGCAGAAGAGGCCTTGGCTCTGTAAGCACCACTCAGCAGGAACAGAACCATCTCTGTTATCAATGCTGATTTCAGAGCAAATCCAGAACAGCCCCGTGCCAGCTACTGTGCAGAACATTATTCCAGCCAAGACCAGAACAACAGCTCTTCAAAGGTTTGAGTCATGCCAAGTTCACTTGGTTCTGCTCTGTCATTTCTGTTCTGCAGCTGGACCTCTCCCCACCCTGACACCAGGGCATGGGTGAGTCTGATTTATCCTCTGATAAAGTTTCAGACCTTGGCTCAAAATACAGTCCCAGACTCATTTGAATCCACACCTTGCTACAACAACAAGCTGATTGAGAGATGCCATGATTTTCCTAAAGCAATTTCCTTTTGATTAGCTGCTTTGTTGGGATTTTTGTTAGAATTGTGCCAAGAAGGTCTGTCTTTTCACAACTTGTTTTTTGGACGTTTTTGGGTTTAAAAGTAGATTTGCATAAATGTGATTTGTGTTTCTGGTGCTATCAAGTCTGATGACTTAAAATGGAAACCTTTTTGGCTTTTCTGGTGTCTATTCCTGACCTTGCAAGTGAGGAGAAAAATGAAAAAAAATTAAAAAAATATGGAAGATGCCACTCAATTCTATAGCTGCTAGTTCCTCTTCTATGGCTTTTCTCTTTTTTTTTTTTTTTTTTTCTAATTTGCTTATTAGAAAAACAACTATCATACTGAGGAGAAGAATTAGGGCTATTTCAAGCGTATTATTTCACTGTTTCTTGTCAGTGGGAGACTCAGGGAGGGGGTTGGGGGTTTACAGTGGCTAGACAGACCATTAAATTGGTATTAAACACTTTTCCATATGAAGGAAGTCCCTTTCTGCCAAAAAATCCAGGAGCAGGGGGATCAGTTTCAATGCAAGTGCTGCTGGGATGGGGCTAGATAAACTTTGAAAAATTAAGAGGTCACTGGGGTCAGGGTGCAGGCTTCAGAGCCTGTCTGGCTGGCTTCCTTATAGACTCTTGGAGAGCTGGCACACCAAAGCAGCATGACGTCTTGCATAAACATTTGATCCTCCTGACCACTTTTTTCCATGGTATTAACTTACTTAACAGAAAAAAAAAAAGTATATGAAATTGACCAAAGCTGTTTCATATCAATTTTCACCATGTGGAGCCACAGAAATATTCCTGTGTAGTGTCCAAAACAAAAGTGAGGGCAAAGGGAGAAAAAGCAGGTTGCCAAACTACTTGTGTAGGTTCACAAACTGCTCTGGTTCCTAAAATAGCAGCACAACACAACAGAGGCTTCCTCTGAAGCTGTGATAAAATGCACTGCTATTGATTTTTCAGCTGGTTAATCAAATGGAAAAGATAAATAATATAAATCCTACAGATCTGGAAAGATGGAAAGGAATGCTAGGGGATTGCTTTAAAACCTCAAAGAAATGTTAAAGGGCTGGCTAAACCACCAAAGCAAGGAGAACCTGGAGGGAGCAACGGTGTCAGGGTTGGAGGCTGAGACACAGATCCTGGGCTGAACAGGGAGCTGGCACTGTATGATGAAGGGCACAGATGTATTTTCATATTGGGTTTTGGCTTTTCATGTCCTTGATTTTGGGGCCACAAGTCAGCTGTCCCATGGCAGCTAGTGTGGTTGCTGGGCTGCTTAGGCTGCTTGCTGTCCTCTGAAAACCACCGTATGTCTTGAGAACACTGTGTGCAGAGCAGTCAGCCTTTCTGTTTGGAAACAGGGACAACTTAAGGGTAATAATCTGCCTAAACTGAGTAAGGTGAGGCTGAAGCCTTGGCTGGCTGGATATGTTTCACTTTCCTTGAAGCCAGAGAAGAATTAAGGATTTGGCCCATAACTTCTATTAAGAAAAATTCTCCTTCCTGGCCTCGATTTCATTCACTGAAAAAAAAGTTTCAATTTCAAAGCACTAATATCAGTTCAGTAAATACAAACAAACAGAAAATCTTTGCTGTTATAAATATATATAAATATATATATATGCTGGTTTTGTTTGGTTATGATTTGAAATAGGAGATTTTTGAAATGAACTAATGATGTTCCTCTTCTGAGACTGACCAGGAGAAAAGTGCCTTAATGTACCTGTATTGCAGATCAGAGCAAACTCAGGCTGCACTCTGCACAGGAAGGCACCAGTGCAGAGCTTGGTGCTTGGAGGGAGCTCTGCTCATTTCCTGGGGAATTACTGTGGTATCTGCACTAGCCAGATGGGGTTGGAGTAGCTGAGCTCTACAGAGAGAATCTGGAGCTGTTAAATAGTGAAGCAGCTGAGGAGTCTACATTGGCAACACAGGATAACAACAGTTTGCTAAATCTGCTAGTTAGTTGTATTAAAAAGAAAAATAAATTGCCTTTTTTTTTTTTTTAGTTTTCTTTTTCTTAAGCATAACTGCATTTGCTGAGCTTTTTGCTGTCTCTGTAAAACAGTGGTGCCCATCCTCTTGCCTACAGCTACATAACCTTTTCTGTAATTTCTCAAGGGCTAGATGCTACAACCCTACAGCTATAATGTGACCATAAAATGCTTCTGTTCCCATAGATGCATGACAATTCAGTCTTAACTGAGCTTAACATACTTCAGTATGTATATCTACATACATGTAACTGTACAGGACTGACAGCTTACTATAGATCCAGACCATTCTTATGATCAAATGCACTTTGGAGGTGATAGGCTCACATTTGGAAGCATATGCATTCCTGCCATAATGCTGGGAGAAAATGAATTATATATGGGGATGCTTGGGTTTTCTTGCATAAAACATCCAAATCTCTGTCTGAATAAAGAAGGACGTTCCAGGTGATGTTCCATGATGTGTCCCTTAGTGAGAGAGTAGTAAAGGAAGAGACACTAATGACACACAAAACTAGTGAAAGCAATACTAGTTGGGTGTGGGTGGAAAGCAGAATTAAATGACATCACAAAGACAAGCAGAAAAGAGTCAATATGTTGTACTAAAAGCTGAAAATAACTCAGGGATATGATAAAATCTACAGCATGGGGGTGGGGGGGGGAGTAGAACTTAAAAGAGCAGTGGAGACCACAGAAATGACCAGAGTCCATTTTTATTTTAACCACTTACAGGAAGGTTATGAGTCATCTCTTCCAGAGCTCTTTGATTTATTAGTGAGGTGAGTTTCCTGCCATGGAAATTAGAACCAGCAGAATTGTCAGAGGGAGGAAGAGTGTGCACAGACATCTTTGTAAACTCTACGAGGAGGAGGCAGGAGCCCATTTGGCTGGGGATAGGAACATGTCAGAGCCCCAGAGTCAGAGAGCAAGAGTTATGTTAGCCCTTAGAAGCTGAAAACTAATAAAAGTTGTCATCATTTCAGATACAGAATAGACACAGGCAAATGAAGCATTCTGAACTTAACCTATTTTATGCATTTCTGAGTGCAGAAAATTTCACTCTTGAAACTATATTGCTTTCGTAGGTCACTAGAAGGTCAGCTGTGCAATAAGCTGCAGAGCTATGTTAATTTGTTCCACATTGGGCCTGAAGTATACAATTAGGTGAAACAGAGTTTTATGGAAACTTTACTTACTGAAGTAAAAGTTCAGATTTTCAGGTTCTCTCTGTGTGTGCACTTTCTGGATCTGTCCATGTTCCTACCACAGAACATGGACACTTATAGCAGAAAGACATTGATTGTTTTATATGGTTGCATTTTTAGTACAGTTTGGTGGTTTGTTCTTTTTATTTAATATCTTTCCACTTGAAAATGTTCTTGGAAGTTTTAACTGACAGTGAAGCCCAGCAAAAGGTTAAAACACTCTAACAAAAATGCAACCCACTGGGCTGTGTGTCTGTGTCTGCCTGTGGATTGTTTGCCCCTCTGAGGAACAGGACAGGTCACTCAGAAGCAACAGACCTTCCATAGCTAAACTGCTTGAGCATTTCTATATGTGGATGTGAGGGTATTGTTACATATGGAGACTGTATTGAGCATTAGCAGCACAACAGGATAAAGCTCTGTAAAATACTCTTGAATAACTACACAGCAGTAAAAAAGACTGAATGTTCTCCATGTTCACTCGTCCACATTGACAAACATCCTTTCTAACTCTAGCAGTTCACATCATCTGAAGCAGTGCTCACAGAAAACCAACAGAAGACCAGCATGTAAATATTTTTTCATGCTTGACTGGGATTCAAACTGGCACCATGTGTTCAAATACTTCAGTTTCCATGAAACTGGTTTCCATTCTCAGCTTTGCAGATCAGGTTATTGGCCAGGCATTATTCATCCTTACTAGCTTAGATAAAACATTCATCACCATCATGATAATATTTGATGAAATGATTTGTTATGTGAGTTCATTTTATGTTGTTGGGGGTTTTTTTTCCCCATTTTTTCTGATTCTTCAATAGCTCCTCAATTTCTTGCAAGCCTTAATTTGAAACTATTTAACTTTATTATTTTAACTTCCAAAGATGATTATTTGGCATTGAGTAAACAACCTTAGCCATGAACTTGCTGACATTCATCTGATGTAATGCTCTGCCCCTATTTTATTGCTTATGGAATTGCTTTCTAATCCTTTTTGTGGGTCTTTTTAAAAATAGCTTGCTTAGATAATAACATTTGTTATAAAATGAAAGTAAAACCAATTAAATCTGCCTTATTGTACTTACAAAAGATTGATGTGTGTAAAGTCTTACAGTTTATTTGTGGATTTTAATCTAAAAGTGCCCTGCAATAACATTCTCTTGTTCTGGGAACTAGCTGTAATAGAGAAGCCACCGCCTGAAGAGCTGCTGAACTAAATGAAAGTATTGTCTGCTGGTATTCTAGCATCTGCCTCGTAGATAATCTCTGGAACATGCTTGGAAATACCCTAAAGTAGCAGCCATGTCTCCGAGTTTAGGTTTGAAAGCTTTGTGTATCTTTTTTTCATTAACACTGTAGTGCAGAAGCTTCACTGTTCAGTAAATGAATTGAACAGAAGCTTTTGAAAGCACGAACAGATTGCAGTTTCCCCATTTCAGGCTCCATTTTATTTTTGTTGTTCATAAAGGATTTAAATTTGAGCTCTAGGGACCAAGGTTTTACTATGCTTGCTTCAACATATGTGCCCCCTGCTAGAAAGAAGTAAAATAGTTGGAATGAAATAAATACTGCAAAAATTTAAATATTATGTTGTCTGAATGACTGAGGATTTCTTCCCCTACCTTAGTCTTTCTCTTGAGTTGTATTTGCATACGTGAACCTTTTTAAGTGCACAGTTTCTCTGAAAGGTGGGTTCTGAAAATGCTTCATCTTCATTGCAAAATCTCTCATTTTTCTTCTCCTTTATAACATTTTCATTCATCCAGCTCTGGATCAGAAACAATACCATGTGATTTACAATTGTATATGACATAAATAGTTGAAACTGTAAGAGCAGCATGTAGTAAACAAACAGACTGTAGGCAGTAATATATTTGAATACAGGATTTTTATGCATGAATAATACATGAGTTTATAAAAATCAGCCTGTTTATAGATAATTTAGGGATAGGAGAACGTTTTAATTCATTAAATAACTCCTCCCGCTTAAGAACAATTCCATAAAATGCAAGGAAAAAAAGAGTTGTGATGTACAGATTTGGTAAAGTTAGCAGCTGGTATTTCAGAAAAGAAACAGCACCCACTGGGACAAGGCTGCCAATGGGCTGTGCATGTCTGAGGGCACTCCCCATCTCACTGACTTGTGCAGTGGTACATAAGATGTTGGTGAACATCTCTGAACATCCTCCTATAGCTGGCTGGGAATGGCACTGCTTCCAGCTGCTTGTCTGTTTCCCTTCTCTGGCCTTACACAGCCCTTTCAGAGCTGCTGGAGGAGCTCCTCATGCAGCCCCCCCTCAGTCCTCCTTTGAGAAGGAGATTGGATTGGCAAAAAAACTGTTAATCTAATTTTATTTTTTTAATGAGATGATGCTCATGGGCAGTTTCACCAGCAGATCTGAAGAGATTTACAGCTGGAGTAAGAAAATAATGTGTGTCCATCACCTGGCACTGTGTCTTGCCCAGTGCATAAGTTCTGTCAAGTAAATCCTTAGTAAGCAGAGAACTGGCATCCTGGCACATGGTATAGCTCTGCTTAGAGGTGCCCTTGATGTGTCTGGGCAACCAGGGCAGGGTGTAGGAAGGCTTTCTGTTGTATGGGAAGGACCAACATCTATAAGTCAATCTAGAAAAAAAGAATGCAGGTGTTTTAGAAATGATGGTTATGTCATTTCTGAGCCTTTTTCTCCTCATTGTTTTTCTTGTGCCAAAAGTGTATGTTTATGGCTGATTTGAAAATTACTTTTATAGCTGAGAAACTAATTTCCTTCTCTAAACAAAGTCCATCAACTCCCTTCCAATCTGAACTCTTTTCTGCTTTTGATCCAAGTTTTATAACAACCTCTGTGTGCCTTTCACCTTAGGTCTTGTGTACTTAGAAACAATACTTGCAAAGAGCGAGCTCTATTAGGATAAATTAGTATCTTAGAGACCTTGCAATAAGAAAAGCCCTTTACTTGTTCTAAGTAGGGAACAAGTAAAAGCTAGTTTTAAAATGCTTACAAAGGAAACAATTTCAAATAGGAAATAAAAAAAAAAGACTGTGAAGAGAAAATAATGAAGGGATTAGGAGAGTGTGGTAGTGTCTCAAACTCTGAGGTTCCTTAAATGTGTTTAATTAAGAGCCAATAAAGTAGGATTTAAATGTACATAAACTAGACACAGTAGAAACTTGTTAATTTGCACTCTAATAATTTTCAGATTTTATGATTCATGAAAAGAAAAAAAAGCCCAACCAAGACTAAAAGCTTCCTTCTGCCTCCCAGCAATGGTTTAAACTGGAGCAATAGCAAAACAGCCTATTATTAACACTCAGTTTCTCTGGCAAGTTCATCAGAAAGGAGTGGCTACCACATATGACTGTGTCATAAGGGATTAAGTGCTGGGTCATAGATATTAATGCACCATAAAATGTACTTCATTTTATTTCTGCGTTCCCACTCTTTCAGACAGCACCCAGTGCAGCTCCCTGAGATTTCCACCAGTTTGGAGTTGGTCATAAATAAGCTCTTGTGCCAGGTCACAAATACCATGATTTGCAGTAACTCTCGGGCATTAAAATCACAAATTACCACAACCAGCAAGTCAAAGGCCTGGGCACAAAAGGTTTTGAGTGTGCCTGGAAATTCCTTGGGATTGATGGAGTGTTCTCTTTCAGGAGGCTGTAGTTGGTCGTGGTGAGTGGCACAGGGTCACCTCTGCTGCTGTTGCAGTTCACTGTGTCTGTGGTATTCACACATCACCACAGGCAAGGGAGCCAAGAATGATCTGGTTTGGGTTCCAGTGAGTTCTTCAAAGGTAAAACTTGACACGTCAGCTCTTGCCCATTATCATTATTATTTATTCTTAATCAATATAGGTCAGATTTTATTGCCCACTCTGACCTGTGCAATATATCCAGATCACATTGTTCACTGATGCAGCTTTAGTGTCCATTCCTTTAGGCTATTTACATAGAAGGTAAATTTAAATTGATGTTACTCTGATACTATAGTTGGTAGTAAATTAATATTTGATTGTGACTTTTCAGCCACTTTTAACTTGTTATTCTCAATATTTTCATTTTTCCCCACAGAACGTGTTCACACAGAGTCTAAGAAATATATTATTGAAATATATTATTAAAATACAGAAAAATTCCAAACATACTTCATATATTTAGTTAATTTTGTAATTAGATTGAGATGTTAAATATGTTTTTATTTCCAAACTAATGTTTACGTAAATGAATTATTAATCAGTGTTCATTTTTTATTACCACCAGAGTATTTTAGATTATTTTCCTTTGAATTCCTGTTGTGTGAGTTGACCTTGATGCACTGCAGTGGCTCCATACTGAATTATAAAAATAAAATTTAAAAATAATAAAAAAGAAAAAGAAATTGCAATGTGAACATTTCAGATGAAGATGTTCCAGTCTGCTTTAATCCTGACTCCTGTTACCTGGAAACTGCCCATCCAGTTATATGTATAAACTTGAAGGGATGGTCCATTGAGCCAAATTTCATTATCTGCCTGGTAATTACAGCCCTTATCATCTTCAGTGGGGAGTTACCCATGTCGAGCTCTGGGCAGAGGAGGACCCATTTGTATTTGTTGTTCTCCCATGGTGTGTTTGTTTAATCAAACCTACTTATCTGCAGCTCTCATTATGCAGCTAGAAGGCCTGTAGCAAGATGGCATTTGCATTGTGATTCCAATTAAGTTGAAATTATCATGGACTTATGTTCAGTAGCTGATGTTTAATGTATGTTAGATGAAATGACACTTTGATAACTGACTCTGAGGACTGTGGTGACATTTCTTGTCTGCATCCTACAGACAAGAAATAGATTAAATATTAATAGATTAAAACTGCAATAGTACCACGTGATTAATGGTGTCAGTTCCACCTTGTGTTGGGAACCAACCAGATCAGCTTTTAAGGCAAAACTTGTTTTAAACTAAACAAAACCTTCAAAAACAAAGACCTCACACAAAATAAAACACACACAAAAAAGCCCCCCCCCCACCCCCCCCCCCCCCCCCACCC
>JAOEGS010013269.1:28431-72472 GCA_025447755.1 Corythornis vintsioides | reverse complement strand
TATGTAAAATCTGAAGTACTAGGCTACTTGTCAGAAAAGTGGGTTTTGTTTAGCTTTTTAGGGGATTTAATGTAGAACCAAAATCTGAAAAAAGTTAATTGAAGTGACTCAAAATAAAATTTTCAGCTCTTCACAGAAATCAGATAAGTTAATGTGAATCTATCAGGTATATAAAGTTCTCAAGAAAGTAAAGAACAGGTGGTTTTTACTTTTGAATAATTGATGTAAATCCTTTTATTTATTTTTTTTGTCTAAACATGAATTTCCTTCTTTTCAGTAGTGAGTCAAGACTTCTTTCTCTGAATATGCCATTAAAACCACCTCAAAGTACCTCTGCTTCACCCAATGTTATTTTTGGGAATTGCTTAGAGCTAAACAGTAATATAACTTGGTGTTATAAGGTGAGTAATTAAGAAATGAGAAAAGAGCTGAATTAATGTACTCTCCATGAAATTATCGTGTACATAATTGTTTGGTTTGTAATTATATCTAGTTTCATCTGACAATAACCCCGAGAAGCTGTGGCTTTTAAAACTATCCTTTGTTTTGGGGAAAACTCCAATTTGTTTGACATTATTCATTTGCATCTATGTTGTCCTAGGGTATCTTTACTAAACTTTGAATGAGCCACTGACTTGTGCAGCTAGATACATTAGCTCAGAAGATACTGTACTCCATTTTAAAAGGAAGATTGGAGGACCAAGTTGAATATGCACTGTCCCCAAGTTAACAGCTTCACAATGCATCCAACTGCATCACTGTTGTCATCTCAGCAACATTTGAGCTGTTCAGAATTCTTTGGAATGTAGATCAGTTCTGAGGTATGAAAACTACTCTCTGTATTTAACTATTGATGGATTTTTCCAATTAAATATATATGCTGACAAACTTCATGTTTTGAAGATTAAAGACCTAAAATATGAAGAAATATAGACTGGCCTTGAATCTCCTGTGCCAAAATTCCATTTTTCATCTCACTCATGTGCTTTGCTGCATATATGAACTCATGGAAAGTCTAATAATGAAAGATACCACTTGTGTTAGTGTGAGAGCACATCTTGTGCCAGCTGATACCTAGCCAACATGTTAATATGGGGACTCCTTTGTTCCAAGGAACAAACTTCTTCTAATGAGTCGGAGGGAGAAAACTTCAATCTTAGTTATATTTTCCATCTATCAGAAGAATTTCTGATTCTCGCCCCTTTCTAGAGTTAAAATTCTTTCACTTTGATTTATGGTATTTAGGAGAAAGAACTTGAAGTAATTTAGCAAGTAAAAAAATTTCCCTGGGCTGTTGTACAGTTATGGGAACACCAAGGAATTTGTTGAACTTAAATAAATGCATCATATATTGAATTTTCTCTGGTAATTTCAGGAGACAGCTTTATAAAGTTTTTCTCCTTAATGTTTTATTTTTATACAAGTGATGACAACAGTGGATTCTGATGTACAACAGCAGCAGGGGTCTAGAGAAACACACAGGAATATCTCATTTAGATTTCAAATGACTGCTCAAGGTTTTAACCATTGTCATGATCTTCCTTCAATAGTATCCTCTATGGAAAAACAGTATGATAAATCAGAAATTACTAAGCTTAGCATATGCCAAAATGTCTATATCTCTAGCATTAGGGAAGCTGTGACAGAGGAATTGTGTTCATGTCCTGCAGCTTTCTAAATATCAGAAATTAATATTTTCTGTACTTCAGTAGAAGTCTTGAACTGTTTCAGTTGAGAGCTGGAGATATGTTTTTTGGTTAGCTAGTGTCCTGTTGACCCAGTTCTAACATGGCTTTGGGAGCTCTCCCAGTGGCATCACAGGGACTTGGACTTCTGCTGTAAAGGTAGGTGGCTTAAGCATCCTTCCTGATTGCTGATGGGGTTTGAGTCTGTCTGTCTGCCTGCATTCCTCCTAGAATGTTCCACTTGTGAGTATAAATTCAGTCAGTAGTTTAACTTTGCTAAGTTAGACCTATTTTTTTTTCCCCCCTTGCTGGTTATTTTTGTAAAGGGGAACACTTCAGTAGACAATATTGTGCAAGTCTCAACAAAAGAATCTGAATCTAACAAAGAATAAAATTGAAGCTTTTCCTTTTTAGACCAAATCTCTACTGGACTTTGTGCTGAAGTTAATATTGTCATGAAAAAGGCTGGGCTGGACCTGGAAATTTCCTTTAAAAACTGATAGACAACACAAAAACTCTTGGTAGTGCTATGTACTAGTCAGAACAAAACATAATTGGAAATTACAAGTAGCAAACAAGCAGTGTTTTATGTTGCTTGCATTTAATGCTTGCTTTGAGATATTGCCAACACAACGGATCAAAGTTTGAAAAATGAAAACCTGAAAAGGTTGGTTGATTTGCTTAAGGAGAACTGTAATCTTCAGAAGTCACTAGTCCTGAAAAGAAAGATTTTAATCCTCGTATTGCTGGATATTTTCCTCCATCTGTAAACTATGGAAAAGATGATTTTCAGAACAAATTCACATTTCAAAACTGCAAATTATGGTGTTTCCACTTAAACACTTAACAAATTGCCATAAAGAATTCTATTGTACTTAAATTAATATTGTGATATCCATAAACATTAAGCTGGTACTACTTGGTTATTGAAAGCAAATGAAAACAAACAATCCACTCAGTGGGAGATTCAAAAGAAAAAGGGTTTACTAGTTTAGGTGGCCTTCAAGTGTTTTCACTAGTCCTTTTAAGTGTGATCTCTCTGTACATGTGATTTTTTTTTTTTCTAATCTCATTTTGTATCACGTTTGTCTTCTAGAATTTCCTAAAAATCAGCTCATTTTTAGATAGCTGAAGTTGACTATCATAGCAAAAAGTGATGGACAAAGTGTAACACATTCCACTGGATTCTGTTGCATTGTTCATGAAGCCTTGCTGTGGTGAGGCCTCCTATGCAGTGTCTGCTTAGCATAGAGAGAGATGAAAAACACTTAATATCTTTGTTAAATCTGTTTCACAGAATCCTGTACATGTGATGCAGGAACAAGTGTGCTGAACTGTGGATAGCACAGCCATCACTGTTTGCACAATGAAGCTTTTAATATTCTACAATTTATAGCTCTGGTGATCCAGTCCATTGCAGCTTTTTTTACCTTACCAAACTAATATTTGAGTTCAAATGTTCACTCTGATGTCAAGGCCTGATATTTTTGCCTCTCCCTTTCTCTTAATTTTATTGATTTTCTAAGCCGAGCATTCCATAAATTAGTTATAGTAAGAAGGTTTATTGTGGAATGTGATATAATTGGCAACTGATTGTTGATGTAGGAGATTTATGTTGGCCTTATAGTAATAGTTTCTTATAATTGGAAACATATGTGATTTTTACTGTCTAGACTTGGGAACTTTCCCAGGAAGGAGTTCCAGGTGGTTATCTAAGCATAATAGGCCAAATGGCTACCATTTAAAGGCTGCAGACATGGGAAATATGTAAATATTGCTGGCAAATGTAATTATTTCATAAATATAAGTTCATAATTGCAACATATCCATTTGCATCTAATGGTTTGACCAGCTGATTTCTTCTATGGATTCATGTTAAAATTTGATATTTGCTTTCTCTTGATTGCTCCCTAACCAATTTACATTAAATAATGTAAAATGCAGAGATGAGAAGTTCTTGAAGTGCCTGGGTTTTGAAAAGTTTTTAACTGTTTCTTGTGCCTAACCTAGTTGCATTGATGTGTAAGTGCTTAACTTGAAATAGTAAATAGTTATGTTGTCATATTATTAAATTAATTTTGTGAGATCTGGTTTGGTATAGTGAAGCTACATGGTAACTTGAGGTTTGGTTGTTTTTTTCTTCATTTACTAGTAGGCTAATATCTGGAAGGACCTTAGAAAGGAAACATATTTGGAAGTTGTACAGCCTACTAAAACATGTGGTGATTTGATATTGTCCTGCTTGCAGTTTGCCTTGAACATGCTCTGCACGTTAAAACATCCCTGAAGAAGGAAAGCACAGTTGGTCATCCCAGCATGAATACTCTGTAAATATTGTTCTGGGACCTGCACAGCCTGTGACTCACAATGAATATTTTCAGCTCTGGTTCTGACTGTAGAATAGGAAATACAAAAGAAAATAAGTAATTTGCTGGGACCTAACACAGCATGACTTGATCGTTGTAGCTCACACAGAGAGCACAGAAGAGCTGCACTAGGAGATGTGAAAAGTCCTTTCAGTTCAGTTTTCATGTGCCAGATGGTTGTTTCTTTTTGGTTTTGTTTTTGTTTTTGTTTTTTTTTTTAAATCCTACCTGTTAAGATAGCAAAGAATGACATACGTTATCTGGCTCTGCAGCCAAGTGTGTGGTCCAAATTATTTTCACAGAATGCCTGACAAAGTCTGCTTGCTTGCCTGCCTGCCTCAATCATTTTTCTCAACTAATTAGAAAAGTCTGCCAAGCATTGTTGGGCTAAGGCACTAATTATTCTCAAACAAATGTTTCAATTTTGCACAAGTTAGGAAGTGTCTCTGTTTTAAATGACTACATGCCAACATGCCAGAGTAGTCAGACCAGTTCCGTTTATCAATATGTCTGGAAGTCCCAGAGGACCAAAGAGATAAAACCATTTAAAAGCAGTCTGCAGTCTTAGGTGCCCTTTGAGGAAATAATGCCACGATACCTATTTTTATATATGTTAGGTTTAATGAGAAGTAGCATGTCTACTTTCCTTCTGGTAATGTCATTTCTTGTGATACTCCTGGCTCCGTTGATTATCAGATTTTTTTTGGCTTTGGCACTGAATGAAAGGAGGTTTTGTTATTAGTCATGCAAGACTGGCCTGTTTCATCCTTTCTCAGGTTATATAGCCTGCTCATCACCACCCTATCTGAGCGTTAAAGAATTTGGTCTCTGATAGCAACAACATTGGAAAGTCTTTCCTTGTAAAAGTTCCAGTTGAGTTTGCCAATTGGAAGAAACTTGAATGATTTAAAGGAAGTTTACAGCTTGTTTTCCGAGCAATGTTGCTATACCTGGACCTAAACTCCATGCTTATGTATTCAGAAGTAGTTGTGAGCTTCCAGAATGGTGTCATCCCACCCCTGATCATGAAATGTTAGGTCATACTGATTTATTTGTGACAAGGCTCACAGTTTGGTGTGTCACTACTGAGATATACGTGCCCCTGATCAGCTATATCTTTCCTGGTATATTGCAATTCTGCCATCTGTCTTTCCCACTGTTTGCCCTCATCCCAAAAACCTCCTTGGACGAAGTAAGTAGATTGTTATGTTTAGGAGTCTCTTCAGCTTCTATTGGATCTACCTATGTATAACCAGCAAAAATCAGAATTTCTAAGAATTTCCTTCCTCTCTTTCCTGAAAATAGGGAGCTGCATATTTTTGGAGAAAAATGTTTTATGTTTCAAAGATGACAAGAGAAATTCAAGAACTTATTTCCCAGGGATAATTAGGGTGATTTACTTATGAGACAACTCATGACATTGTTTTGTAGATTTACGCGAGTTCAAAATTGTTGGAATTTTTATAAGTGAAAAATCAAAGAATTAAACCAGCAGAATGGCAGTAGAACTTGGAACATTTCATTACTTGATTTGCTTCCAGCAGCCACCTGTGACAAGGAAGAAAATGTGCCTAAATATTACAGTATTTGTATCTTCTTGAACAGTTACTCATCCTGGGCTAAATGGGCAGGCATAATGTGGATTTGAGTAATGGTTTATGTGTGTTTTCTTTTTAAACTTTCCCCTTCCTTCTCTGAGTGGAAAATATGGAGCCTCCTGCCTGGATGCTTTGTATCATTAATTGCTTGCTGCCCTATCTGCACCCACAGGCTTAACTACAAGTCATCTGCAGAGTGTGTGCTCTGTGCTTTTATTATTTTTTTTTTTTTCTCATAAATTTTGAGTTGTTTTGGTTTTTTTTTTTTTGTAAAGAGGCACATACAGCATGGGAAAATCTACTTATTCAGAAAAGAGTTGGCTGTGGACCATGCTGGCAGCTCCTGGAAATAGCTGAGTTGCAAGGGTAGGAGCAGACAGATGATCTCAAGTGAAGACACTGCAAATAAAAAATTTCTGGTTCTCAAGTATGATGTAAGGCAGCAAAAGATGAATGAACTGTGAATCCCAGAGTGTCTCTCAAAGTTCAATCTATAGTCATGTCCTTTGCAGCAAAGGTTTTAAGATAATGGTGTTACAAGTTTTGAAAGGTTTTTAGATTTTGTCCTTCTTTTCCTTCCTGTGCATTCAGTGCATTCCTATTAGATAGACAATTATCCCTGCTTATTTTGAGCTGCTAATTCTCCTTGGTGAAGTCATTAATTTACCTGTAACGTCAATTACCTAGTTTTAACCAGGAAATACATATTAAACGTACCAGATTTTTGGTCAACATTCTTTGCTTTTTTGACATCTGAATGTCTGCAAATTCAACCATCTTCTGAGGGCTGGAATAAGAGGGAGGATCTGGATCTGTTCAGGTTGATGTCTGTGCTCCAAGACCAGTCAGGACTTGGTGGCAGTTAGAATACCAGGTTAGCTACTCACGAAAGGATTGGTAAGGAGACATTATCCTCGGTAGAGATGTGCCTTTGTGCCATGAAAAGCTCACCCTGTAGGCATAAACATTCCCCAGGGCCTTCTCCTTCCATTAAAAGACTGTTTTGCACATAAAAGCACTGCCAGGCTTTGTTAGTGTAGCAAAGGGATCCAATTCCATGCATCGGTTTCATCACACTCATTCTTCAAATTCATTTTGTGCATCCTCTATTCATATTTAGGAAGTGCTGAAAACACAAAAGGGAAGGTTAAATTTTAACACAGAGGTTTTCTTATAATGCCTCTTTTTCCCATAAGTTAACAAAGTGGAATATCCTGAAATCAGCTCTTCTTGCAAATTAACTTTTAGGTGGAGCACCTTATATTCCCTTCATAAGCAAAAGGAATTTTCTAGGACTGATTTTACTGCCATTGATGCTTGGGCATATTTGGGATAATTCCAAATATTAGTTGCTGTTCTTAACAGAAGACCTTCTCTTTTCATGAAAATGTCCTAAATGAATTTGTTTCTTGGTTTTATTTTTTGTGGTTTGGTTGGTTGTTATTTTTTTTATTGTAAAATTGTAATTTATGGGTGGCCCTTGGAGCATGGTAAGCTCAGCTGCATGTTTTTGAGCCATATAAACCTTTTTCAATTGAAGCTCTTTGGTTTTCTAAACAATCACAGCTTCTTTAACTGAAAAGCTGTAATTTCTATCCTAGAACACTTCCTATCTTGTATATCTACACGTGTGAGTTTGCAGAAGTGGAAATCCGGAGGGAGTAGCATTCCAATGTAGCTACATGAGCCTTAAATTGGTTTAAATCAAACAAAACTTGTGATATAAAACCTAATGCTGCTCTTTCTCATGATTTGTTGCTGCAATTATATTTTATTCAGTAGAAACTTAATTGTACTTTTTTTTTTATTTCCTCTTTTTCAAATAATTCCTTAGGAATTATTTTCTGATTGTTGTTTTCTTTTGGTTTCTTTTTTTTTTTCCCCATGTAGAATGTTAAAATGTGTACAGTTTAACTAATTTGGAGAAGATTTCCAAGCCTGTAGTTTTTTTCTTCAGATGAATGTTGCTGACTTGCTCTCTCAGTAGCTTATTGATTTTCCCCATTTGCATCGATTATGTAACCATAAACAAATTTCAACTGTGAACTGATGTAATGGGGCTCATTGTTTAAACCTGACCTCTTCTTTTTCTTTCCTTTCTTTTTCTTAATGCAAACTGAAAGATGTCCTGATTGAAAGTTTAGGGGTTGGGCCCTTGGTTTGTTTTATCCCGAGTAGGAAATGTATCATCACTGTCCGAGAGAAAACAGTTAAATTGTTTTTTCCATGGTGCTGGGGAGAGTAATGAAGTATTCTCTCATGGGTCTCACTCTCTCTTCAGTTGTTGCTCAGTGCACCAGTATAGTCTGTGTATTGCATACAGTAATTTCCACATGAGAGAAGAGCATTCTCCTACATAGGTTAGCCATAAACTCACCCTAAGGGGGATGGAGTACAATGAATGTGAGATTTAAGTTGTCAGGTACATGATTGCACATAATACTAATCTAATCACACTCCTTGTGATGGAAAAGGGGGGAGAGGCAGTGGAGATTTACTGTTCCAGAGAGAGACACTAGCATTCTACAAGAAGCAGGGATAATTCTTTCTGGTCTCTGGTATATTGGTGTTGTTGCTGTTGTGCTTGGCAGAAAGCATTCGACCTAAAAGGTTGTAAAGTTTATAGCTCTTCACACTCTGTCCCCGTGTTGTGTAACCAAGTAGGGCAGAGCGATGAGAAGTGATTTCTTGAAGAGTTTGTCAATAGATTTTGTCATTTCATGATTGATCAAGCTACAAATGTGGGTTCTAAGTCAACACTTTTGTCTGCTTCATTCTACTCCAGACAACTGCCCTTCCTTTTTTCTTTAGTAGGAATATTCAGTGCCCCAAGCTACAAAAAGGTCAGTGTGATGCAAGGGGTTTCAGCTGAACGTGGATTTGGTTGTGATATATAATTGAGCTGCGGAATGAGAGAGGCCTTAAATTATGATGTTGACTTTAAAAGTTGACACTGGCATTAAATGTTCTATATTTGGAGTTCCTGCTTTAGTGGCTAGAGCGGACATTTATAAATACAGTGATCTGAAATCCCCTTGTAGGTTTGGCAGATAGGTTTGAAAGTTGTTTCATTTTTGTGTGTAATTTTCTTTTGGCACGAATGTGTGTAGGGGGTGGTGGAGAGGTCAATTTGTCTATGTTTATAGGTGTTGACAAGCCTTCTGAGATTTATTTTTAATTCAGCTTGTTTAAAAATTGTATGGCAGTGGTTTTTAAAATACATTGTTGCCAAAGATTTTCATGTTAGCTTGTGTTTACCATCACTTTTGTGACAGAAGTTGGCTTTATCAATGCCTAGTGTTACAGTTAGACAATAGCTAATTAAATCTGAGTTTTCAAGAGTTCAATCACCACCATATTTTATAAAGGTATGCATTCTGTGGTTTCTGTATCAAGATAGCTTATGTTTTCACTTAGGAAGGTAACTACTGCTTGGATTTTATTTTTTTTTTCTTTTAAATGTGAATTTGATATTTAATCATAGTTTAAAATTTTGGTTTTTTTCAGGTATTTCAAAAATTTCTGCTTTAAGGTAGGCAAAATCATTGTAAAAGTTCTGGTTATTTCCAAATAAGATCAAATCAATGTGACTTAAAAACATATATATATCACAAAATTAATTTAAACCTGCCTTTAATGCCTAACTAGTTAAGGCTCTGTTTGGTTCCCATGCCTTTATTTCATGTGGACTATAACCAGGGTGGCTTTATTTGCTGTGCAGGTCCTCAGGGAGGGTAAGTGAAGGAGCAGAATCAGAGCATCCCCTCCCTTGGGCTGTTCATTCCCAGCCACTGTTCGGGGGTATCAGTCTCTTCTGTTGCATGGAGTAGAAACTTTTTTCAAGTATAATGGTGATAAAGCAAGTAAGTGCACTAATATGTTACCAGTCAGATTTTTTCTTAACTTTATTGTATGGATACCAAGATGAGAGAAAACCCAGTAAGTGTCAGGGAGAGGCAGTGGCTGTACAGAGCAGCCTTGCTGCTTCCAAAGAGGCTCTTCCCTACTCAGCCTGGCAAATTCAGACAGACTGAAAGTCTCATGCATATGCCCTCTTATAATGAAATTTAATTAGATAGTTTTCTGATGTAAAATGACTCGGGATTTGAAGCAGTTAACATTTCTATAGATGTAATTGATCATAGCAGTCTGCACTTAAGTAGCTTTAGCCCCAAATTGTTGCTTCTACCTCTCCTTTCTGAAGCAGTGTATCTGCATCTAGAATTAGCAGTATCACTTTACCATGAACTGATCTAAGTGAAAAACTTAGATTAAGAACAGTGCCTCTAGTAGTAAATGACTATGCTGCAGGAATCATAGCCAGTTAAAAAATGGAATTTCTGAAAAGGGGGATAGAGTCCTAGTCTCAAACAGCTATGGAAGAATCACAGTCCTGATCTCTGCAGGGAAGGAGGGGGGAAACATTGATTCAGAAAACATGTGCTGCACTTCACTGTATAAATCTGGATTTCAAAAATAAACTTTTTTTAGCATGCTTGAAACTTGTTGCTGACTACTGCCAGCTAGAAAATTTAATAAAGAGTTTAACTTTGTGCAGCCCAAGCCAGCTCTGCAAACACATGCTTTCCCACTGAGATCAGAATGAATATCTAGTGCAGTGTGCAAGAGCCAGACTGTACGAGCAGGCCTGTCTACATGCATCCCTCATCTGACTTCAGTTATTGTTATGATGGGCACAGTTCCATGGCTGTAATCATTGCAAAGAGTGTGTGTCCAAAGCTCTGCTCCAAACTCTATCCTGCTGCTACATTTTCAGTTATTTTAGAAAGGCCCTTTCATCTGCATGATTAATCTGTTTGGTAAATGGACACTTTTACCTTCTCAATTAGAAATCTTTTTATAGAAGGTGTCTTGTGCTCTCCTTGCCTATCATTTAGTGTAGGATTTAATGTGTTTTGGATTTTAGCCCTAGCCATTTTTGAAGCATCCTCTTAACCAAAAGAGAACAAATTAATAGATTGTGTAAAAAGTCACATAATTTTCATTAGTTCTTTTTGAGAAGCTTTTTCAAATCTAAATTTAGATATTTGAGTCAGTATAGATGGGTAGATGCGGAAGGGAGTTGAAAACATTTCTGTTATCAGTCAAGAATCAAGCTTTTGTCTGGTGATGTGTGGTGATGAGAGAGGACTGAGTTTGCTGGAGCAGCACATCAGGCTGCATTTCAGAGTTTGTGTTTTCAGCCTAGACCTTTATCCTTCTCCCAGAAGGAGCTTGGATTATGGAGAAACGAACGTGCTGGGCTTGCTTTGGGTGGAGTGAGGCTTATGCAATGCTGAGCAGCACTAATGCAGAGACCTGTCAAGCCATGTCCAGATCTGTTCAGCCAGTTACACTGTGATTGGGGAAAGTCTATAAATAAAAGAATCTTTTATACCATGGCCACGTGATCAGTCATTACATAAAACACCATCTCTGGCTCTAGTCCTTCAAATAAACATTCCTTCCAAAGTGGCAAACTTTGGGGAAGAATGTTTTGTTTGTCAAAAGCTAAACAGACTAAAAGTTTTCAACCTGTCAAGAAAAGTTGAGGGGAAAGAAAGTGTCTTCTCTAGATTTTTGGATGATGGGAGCAAGAGACTGAGGGAATGGCAAGTGGGAGAGAACCCTCTTGTTCAGTGTGAAGGCAAGAGTCCAAGAGGTGAGATCATATACAGATATTACTTGGGAAGAATATGTGCTGATAATTGTGTGAAGTGATTATTTTTCCAGTGTTAAAAACAGAGATATTTCAGGCAATACTTTTGTTTAGAGATGATCCTGGTCTCTGCTGTTACTTATGGGTATTGTTCCTTTATTCAAACTTGTTCTGGGGTTCCTCTCTTTGCCTTCATCTCTGAGTACAGGGCACAGGGCTACCTGTCCAACACATTGAGGCATTTCTGGCTTGATTGTAAAAATCTCAGATTTTATTACCTCACCCAAGCTCTATAACAAAGCACTGAGTGTCTATTCAGAGATTGTCCTATAGTTGGCCTTTATTGTGAGCCTGCAGTGTTTTGTTTTTCTGGCATTTGGTCTCGTTCACCATTCTGACTAATGCAGAGAAAATCTGGAGTCACACTTTCATGTCTGTCTTCTGATCATATTTGTTATTCTAAAATAAATGCCACCATGGCAGTGGTTTAGCTAGCAAAGAAAATAATGTCTTTTCAAATGAGAGAAAAACTTATCTTCTTTTACTTCTGATGATACAGCAACATTAATAAATATATAATAGTTTGGAGTAGTGCTTTCCAGCAGTGTTACCTTTCTTGATCTTTAATATGCAACATTGCATGATGTGTTTGAATTAAATGGTAATGAACGTTTACACCTGTCAAAAGAACCACCATTTGTTGTCACAGGAATCAGGGCAGCTGAAGAATCACCTGAAGGAAGTGTCTTCCTACATCAGTGCAGCAAGTAAGAAGTTGGGGGTACAGAAATCAAAGGGCTGCAATTGTGGGGAGGAGTAGACAGGACAGGTTGACCCTACCAGTGAGGGATTCCATCCCATACCCAGTATAAAGCTGAGGGATCATGAGGTTCTCCCTTATTAGTGTCTCTCCCTTATTCCCTTTATCTTCCCCTCTGGGAAGGGAGAGGGATGAATAGAGCAATCTGTCTCTTGTATAGTGTCCAGCCGAACCTCTAAACCCTGACAGTTTGCAACTGCAAACTCCATGAATAAACTAAATAATTCAGCCTTTTTTCTAGTGCAATTTTCCTTTGACAAATATCTGTAGTAGAATAACAAAAAAAAAATAACTAAATCTACTTGGGAAAGGAGTGTGGATAAACCTTAAGTGTTTTTCTCTGAATTAAGTTTTGGGCTATAAGATAGTTATATTTGAGGAAATCAAGTGTAGCACAGGTTGATGACAAGATGACCTACAATATGAACAAGTGGCAGATGGATAAGGGTAGTGCTAGAGTAGCTAGGGAAAAAAGTTAACATTCTCTTGCAACATTTGCCTAGAAGCATTTTGGATGCTTGAAATCATTTGAATTAATATCTTGGATTTTAAGTTTTGTTGAATGCTATTGTGCTTCTGAATTGCAATGTAAGCTCCTTGTTGTCTACTTTGACCAGTTTAGGCCTCTTTTCATCCTTTTCTTGTCTTCCCCTGTTTACAAGGGAGATATAAACCATTTGTCTTCATTTTCTGATGGGACCTCACCCTTACAAACAAGAGCTAGTATTGTAGATCCATAATTTAAATTAATTTTGGTTTCATTCATTTTGTTTTATTTTGTTTTATAACGATGAAAAAAAAAAAGCACTTACAAGAGCAAATTGATGTTCACACTATTGTGTGAGAGAGGGATTTGGTTTTATTCTGTCAATCTGAAGTGTGAGGTTGGTTCAGGGAAACAGTTGCAGTTAAGTGTTCTGTCAAGTAGGCAGTTGCATTAAAGTAACACTAGAGGACTGAGAAACTAGGAAAAAGACATTAAGTTCAAATGTAAGGACTGCACAACATTCAGAATAAGGAGGGGAGAGAGTCTGCAGATGCTGTGTCTTTGCTGCTTGTTCCAGGAGATTCAACTGTTTGTTGATGAAAAATACTTGCCATGAAGAAGCATTCTGGATGTGAACTAAAGCATTTTGAAATGTCCATTTTGTAAGGGTTTATAGGAGAAGCAGGAAATCTAACTGCTGAAGTTTCAATTAATTGCCCCATTTGGTAATTATTCCCACAGAAACCACCCTGGAAATTTTGCTAGATACACCCCACTATGATCCTAGTTATGCAAAACTCTACCTAGGAAAAAGTAGTTTTAAAACTTTAGCTCTTATTAGGGTCTAAGGTATTGGGGTGGAGGGAGTTTGGCTTGGATTCTTAACTGCTGTTCTGTTTTCTTATAACTCCAGGTTATTTTGTCCTAGAAATGCAAAATCTCAAAGTCATCTTGCTAAACTGAGATGTTAAATTTAGGATCATACGTGTCCTAGATTCCCCAAATAGTCAATGAGATATAATCATCTCTGAAGGATCACTTGACCCCTGCATGAGCTGAAACTGTCCCAGAGGTAACTTTTCTTTGTCCATATGGTTGTGAAGAAGTGTGCTTATGACTAGACACAAAATTTGCATGCCTAATTTATGTAGCTATGTTTAGCTTTGTACCTGTGCAAGTTTGTCTTACTTAGCTTGGCTTCTTTAGGCAAAATGCCTTATGGTATTTTGATATATAAAAACCTGCCTTAAAATGTGTGAAAAGTGTGCAGAGAATCTTTTTGAAGCTAAAATTCTGGCTTCAGTTACTAAGCTAAGGCAGAGGGGCAGGAGAAAGGAAAGCAGCAATAGATGTTATGCAGCATGTAAATCTGGGAAGTGCATACAATTTGGATATGGGGAGAGACATCTTAAATGCTCCAGTCTTGCAGAGATATGAGTCAGAATTCTCTATCTAGTATTTGAGGCCAGAAGAAGCTGGAAAAGAGGAGAAAGATGTGCTGCTGACAGAGCATCCAGGAAGGGATGCTGGAGATCATAGAGCTGTGCTGAGGACAAGACACACAAAGAACAGAAAGACATAATATCACAGTGAATAGAGGGAACTGGGGCATGCTATAAAATGCATTAAGGGTTATAAATGTTGTTCTTAATGTTTTACACATTTAGAATAAAATAGAGTAACCTAATTCTGAATACTTCCTGCAATTCCAGCCATCCCATCTCAAGAATACATTGGAAGTTAAGAAGTTATTAAAGAAGGCAACATGATCAGAGGAATGTGGTGGCTTCTGTGCAAGGGAGGATTCAGTAACCTGGGTCTCTCCAGCTTTGAGAAAAGGTGACTAATAAGGGGGAAGCAAGATATATTCAAGCTACATAAAACCAGGAGTGACAAAGTGAAAAGATAGTAATGATTTATTATTTGTCCCTTGACAAAAAACAAGTGAAATTATCAGGAAACACATAATTAAATTGTGGAAGCTATTGCTACAGGATGTTAGAGATGCCAAAACATAAACGGTCTCTTAAAGTGATGATTGAAACTCATGGAAAAATGGTTTATACAAAGCCATTAAAGATACTGATATAGGGCCAGCCTCAAGCTCAGGAAGCTTCTAAACAGCAGGTTTACTGGGAATTGGCAGGGCATACCCTGTACTTGTCCTATGTTCATTCTCTTCCTTTAAGCATCCATTTTGGCTGTTATCAGAGACAGGACACTAGGCAAAGGGAGTCTTTGGTCTAACCCTCTGTCAGCTTTCATCTCATTAAACCACACAGTAAAGAGCTGCCATAAGTATCTATATTCTAGACTGGGTGCAGTTTAGCTCTGAGAATTCTAACTTATGCATTCTTTCATTTGCAGTATTACTTAATCATGTGCATAAACCTCAGTCTATTGGGCTAAATCCAGTGGTAAAATTCAGGAACTCTGTTCCCAATGTATTGTCCTGTGGTCTGTGTGTCATGCTACTGGCCCATATTATGTGCATTTTGATCTGTTCAGTGGAAATGATCTTTTAGAATTTCACTGCAGCTGTTTAATGAGGATACTGGCCTTAGGTGAATTGCCTATATTAGAAGGTTTCTTTCTTGTATTAGTATACCCTTTGAAAATTGTTATCTAATATGTAGACTCTTGTGTGCAGGTCTCATTGGAGGCTGTTCCACAAGCAACTAATAAGTTAAATATAATGGAACTGCTACTATCCTTTTGGAGTTATTAGTCACATCACTCAAGTTTTTGCTCCAGTCCCCATTGCTCTGCCTCCTTGAGACTAGCAATATTTGTAGTCTCCTGCTGGAGTACTGCTGAGAGAGCCAGAACTAAGTGGTAAGCACAGTGGGATGCTGTAGCTTTCCTATGGTTTACCCCAAGAAGATTTTCATGTCTTTCACCCATGTGACAATCACTAGCAGGCCAAGAAGCTTTTGTTTAAACATTCAGTATGCAAACTGATCTTTAGCTTAAAGTTTGGGTGGCATTTCCTCTGAATGTTATTCAGAAGGGAATATCTGTCCTTCCCTATGTATCTTTAGTATTCCCACTGGTGCAAAGAAATTAGTCCTGTCAATGCTCTTTTACATTTTAATTTCTAACATGAATCCTTTTCAAGAATTGCTCGTATAAATGTGCCATCATAGAAGTATTTACAACATTAGCATTTCAAGGGTTGTTTACAGGCAACTGAAATAAAATATGAATAATTTTACATTCCTGTTGAGGAGAATGGAGATTCCAGTGTCTTGAAAACAGGAAATCAAATATTCTGTCTTTTAAAGTAATGCTTAGCCATCCTGACTTCTTGGATACTCTGTCCCAAGGAGTTTGAAAGCATAAGAGCCCTTGGGGAATCAGGGTAATAGTCCATCATTGTTTGGCATGACTGAATCCCAGGTTGAGCTGAAACTCTCACAGCACCCAGCTTCCAGGTGTTTGGCCCAAAAGCTACACGTCTTGCACTATTTTCAGACTAGGGCAGTCCAAGAGTTAAGGCCAGGGAAACCCAAGCTCTTTCAGCAGTCAGAGGTAGCCTGCTAGGAAATCAGGAACTCTGTGCCTGTTTTGTTGGGTAGAGATTTCTTGAAATAGATGTTTCCATGACACAGTCTTATTTCAACAAATGAGTACTTCCCAACAAAAAACATGTCCTGTAAGAATTCCCTGACTCGCTCTAATTCAGACATCAAAGAGGGTGAATATATATCTTCATTCTGAGTTTATTACCATGTCATTCCCTTCTCCATTTTCCTCCATTTCCTTTTTAACATTTTCTCTGGAGGTAGATGCTGTGAACTGATGCTACGGCAGGGTACTGGTTCTGATATCTTGTGCACTTCTTTTATCTGTGGTGTTACAGAAGAAATTGCAGTGCTTGGGGGCACTCAGCTTTTAAAAGGTAACTCAGATGATTACCAAGACTAATTGCTCTTGTTACGGTGTTTCAGAAGTGACTGCAGGAACTGCCTGTACTTGTGTTCCCCTCTTACTTTCATTCGGTTAACATGGGGACAGCCATTTGCACAAGCCCATTTTATAGGACCAAGACTGTGCTTGAAGTGTTGAAATTGGGATTTCTTTTTTTTTATTATTATTCTGTATTTCTTGTTTTGAGGTGTGTGTGGCCCTCCTTCCATCACCTCTGGAAGCATGGAAGGGTGTTGCCCAGACATTATTTAATGCCAGCATTTAACATTCACTTTTGAAAATCCTGGAAGTCTGCCAAGACAAAGCAAACACTTCTTGTGCAATCTTCTCTGAACATGGAGGGAAACCTCACAGACTTTAAAGCTGCAAAGTGTCAGAAAAATCAAGGACACTTTTAATGTTTGTACAGTGCTACAAATATGCTGATATGTGAAAAGTTGAGATATGAAGGAAAACAAACTCCATTTATCCTGTTCTAGAGGTAGATGCTGTGAAAAATACAAAGAGAGTAACTGCTGCCCAGAGAGTGGAATAGGATTATGTCTCAGAGAAGGGTATTTGCAGGGGACAAAGAACATGAAGCTTGATCAAATGCCAAATTAATTTGCTGCAGGTTAGTTTGTGTAAATAGACATCATCTGAGACCTCCTAGTGTGTCATTAAAAGGGTAACATCAGTCATGTCTTACAGGTGGGAAACTCAATAACAGATTAAGTGATTTTCCTTTGGTGGAAAACCAGGGCACCGATAGAATTAAGAGAACTAAAACTTCTGGGATCCCATTTTTTTTCCTCTGTTAAGCTGCGTTGTCTTAATTACAGGGGTGAGAACACCAAGAAAACCAAGCCTGGGGTGCTCTTTGACCTCATTGCATGCTATTCCTTTAAGAGAACTACTTCGAGGATTGCAGAAAGAGAATGTGCTTCCAATAGTCATTTTGATGAAATCCCAAAACTAGCAGCAGCAAGCAACCCTTTCTCGCTTTCCAGCTTGATAACAAGCCTCACCAGTTGACAGTTTATTTTCTTTCCAACAATCAAGTCTTGACTGAAAGAGCACTTGATTCTTGAGTAGGCAATAACAAGTGTAGGCATGGAGTTGTTGCCACTTGTGCTTTCATTTCAACAGAGAAGTAGAAAACCAGATTTGCTGAAAATGAATGGAAATGTTTTCCTTAGCCGCCTTCTCCATGTACATCTATTTTTTGTTTCTTAAATGACATTCACAGAAGCTGACAAAGATTTCCACTTAGTTTTAATGTCTCTTTCTTTTTGCTTTCCTTTTTATGCTTATGCAATAAGGTAAAGGACTTATCTTTCTTGCTTACTTTTGTAATGAGGTAAAAGAACTTCTGTCAAGCCATGGACGTGGAGAACAGAGGAGATGAATCTGAAACAAAAATGTTAAAACTCATAATGAAGTTCACATAACCTTACTATATATGCAGTGACCTCAAATGAAGAGGAAGGTCAGTGAGCACCACATAAAACTGCCTTTAGAAAATCTAAAATGAAGGAATATATTGCTTTGCTTGTGTCTAGAAATCAGAAAATGTATAAATCATAGACCTGATGAAGGTATCTGCTTTGAAGGTAAAATAGGATTTCTGTGGAGCATTCGCCCATTCTTATTTCATGCAGTTGTTCCCTGTTCCCAGAGCTATGATGGAAAAAATACTAATATACATGTATGCTTGCAAGTTTGGAACTCCTGGGGCATGAATTGTCACTGTTTTGTACAGAGCCTGAGGCATTGAAATATTGGCCTGGATTTGGATCCTAAGGGGTTACTGTGCAGAAGTATTGTGTGCATAAAGGAATAGGATTATGGAATTACTACTAATTGTTCCCAGGAAGTGTCATGCCCAGAAAGACGCCTTGTAAATTCCCATTCATTGGAGTAAGAGGCAGTCACTGGCAGCTACCTCACAAAGCTCCCTTTCTTAAAGCTGTTATCATGTTTCATGGGTTATTTTTAAAATATTTTAAGGAAACCATTTTGGATTAGTTTAGAGCACCGTGGGTCCATTCATTTCTTATTTGCATCAGATATTGCTATCGTCCTAGATCCCAGAATCTCCATGCTGTTTGAATAGAGTACCTTTAAAATCCTATCCTTCATTAAAGCTTTTTTCCTTTACTGTCATCCTGTATAACACATGCTAATATAAGTAAGTGATCTGCAGTCCCTGCATTTTCTTTGAATTCTGCTTCTAAAACTCTTCTTTGAATCATATTTTCTTGTATCTCTTGGGGTTTTGGGAAAAAAATTATTCACTTCAGCATTACGCAGACATTGACAGGGAAATCTCTTTATCAGTGGTTTGAATCAAAAGTAATTTTTTTTTTTTTCCTAGAATCCATTTTAGTCTCCTGTACTGCTGGTTCTCAGTGTGAAAGAATCTATTTAACTTCCTGCTTTTTGGATGGCTTTTAATGTTGTTTTTAGATTTATATAAGGAGTATTTTGCCAATGAGCCTCTTCATTTTCACCACTAGAATGATTTTTAATGGACATCCAGTAGTTTCATACTAAGTAGTTTCTTTCAGCTTTATTCTCTCTAGGGAGAAATGCACTGAATGGCTGGAAATGTCAGCAGCTGCATTAGCCGAAGAGTTTAGCTGCTGCCACCTCCTAGATAAATCTTGCCCTTTTTCATTTCTGTGTTTCTTACTATTTCTCTCAAAGTAAGAGAGCCAAAAAAACTTCCTGTCTGGCATAATACAGATTAGGAACTAAATTAGCAGCTATTCTACATGGGCATTTTTCTACTGATTTCAGGGTGAAATCCATTAAAACTGGCAGAAAAGTTGGATCTATTTCCACAGAGTCAACAAAATCAACTAGAAATATGAAGCTGAGAAAAAGGAAGGAACGTGTGCAGCTGTCCTCATTACACTGCAGCTCAGCCACTGGAAAGTGTAATGAGGACACAGGCTGCCCAACAGGGAAGGTACATATGTCATGGACACTGCCACTTCTCTTAGCTATTACTTGGCATAGATGAGATTTAGCAAAGTAAATTAGCCAGGATACTCATCCTTTCCTCCAGAGAATCTGATCATGGGCCTGTTTGGAGACTGGAAATTAATTAGGTGAACTTTTGGTATTATTCAGACAGTTCTTCTTTGCCCTCAGAACCTGATAAAGTTTGACATTACTGCTGTGATGACTTAGTCATGTCTTTTGTCTTAAAATATACAGAGCCAAATCTTCTCCCAGGCATAAGTATTGCTGATATTAATTCTTATACTTGTCATCATTTATATGCTTGTTGTGGTGATAAAAAAGAACAGATAGATGAAGAAATTCTCTACCTTCCAGCACCTGTCAGCATATTTTGCTAGTTAGCTGATCTCTCAGGAGAAGTCCATGATCTTAAATATGCCTGTTTTCTTCATGTTGTGTGATCAATAAATTCAGGATTGTGGTTGTACTGTTCATGTTACACAGAAATATCACATGTTGTTCCTTAGAATATAGCTCTGGATCTGTCTTTCTCCAGGTTCCTCAAAGAAAGGAGAGATTGTGCTCTGGAGTGGTAGAATTACTTTGAATGCACATAGTTGCTTTAGAACTGATATCTTGTGTTCAGAGTTCTTGATATTTAATACTGGAGTCAGCATATTCCACAGCTGTGCAGTTATTTCCAGTGCCAGAAGTCAGATTTGTAGGAAAAAGATTGTATGTCTTGAGTCATCAGCATGGATTAGCCCCCAGAAATGTTAAGTGTAATGGGTTATCAAACTTCACAGCTACTTGCAGCACGGGTGTTTTTACAGCTTCTCAGTAAACCTGTAATTTATTTACTTGTTTTTTTGAACTACTGAAACATGGTGACCACCTAATTGTCAGGGTGCATATGTTGTTAATGAGAATACTGGAAGGCTTTTCAAAAAAACATTGCAACTGGTTTTTAGTTAAACATGCAGCCTCACAAGTTTGTTCCAGTTAGAAGGAGAATTCGATCTTGGAGACAAATGTCTTTCATGTAATCCTGTTTATTTAAAAGGATGTGCCAAGCACCTTCTCCTTGAGCATAGGAGGATCAAACAACAGGAGATTGTTTACAGCTGGTACTCAGACTCAAAAGCTCTGTCTAGGATTTTCTCAGGGCCACATCCCACATTTGCCCAGCCTGCATCTGGATTTTCTTTCTAAAATTCTGCCTGTCTGTGGCATTTCTGTTGTCCTTTCTGTCACACCCACACTCCAGCCAAACAAATACTCTTTTGCATAATTCAAATGCCTGGCTGTTCTTTTATATTCCTATTTTGGCCTGTGACAAGCTGTTTATTGGGTTCAAGGCTCTCTTTTCAATACATATATAAAGGAGTTTGATTCTTGTGTTTTAAAGGAATGATACTGGTTACAATAGCCTCTCCAACAATCTCTTCTGTACTGTTACTCCTTTCATAGTTATATAAGTTGTTTGATATTATGTGGACAAGCCCTAAGAAAACAGATCTCTTGTGCAGAAGAGAAGTTCTAGAAGTGGGACATTCCCCATGCCCGTGGTTTTTATGAGTGCATGGAAGATTGCAATGGGAATTGTTTGCTTGGTAACTTTTAACATCTGTACTCATCATTGTCTGAGAGTGAGTGGGTGTTTCTTATATATGAGAAAACATTCCACTATTCACCCCATCAGAGTATGAGTTAATTAACACAAAGGGGGAGACAATTACTTCAGATCAAAGACTAGAAATATTTATAGCCAGAGAAATGTCTCTGACAAGACTTTCCCTCCTTCAGCCTTGCTCATGGGAGTAGCAACCGACTGCTGCCTGGTACCAGTCAGTTTATCTGGGGGGTGAGGTGGGGAGCTGAGCTTGTGCACCCCTTTGGTGTCAGGGAGCTGCCAAGGGTGGGGGTTTTACACCCAGGAAGGGTTGTGTTGGCTACAGATTGTCTGTAAATCTAGGTCACTTACTGTCATTACTGTATTCATTCAACTTCTGCTTATTATCTGGTCAATTAGCCTTTTGTTAGTTCTATTTTAAATAGTATTTCCCTAGTTGGTACTACCTGTGAACTGGCCTTGTCAGTCTGCCTCGGGAGGATGGAGCAGCAACGTGGGTGAAAGAAAGGTGCACCCAGCAAAGAGCAAGACTAAGGCTAAGGGGATCTGTCAAGTCATTGTAGAGTACCAGGAATATGTAAAAATCATCTTGAATGCTTATTTTGGAGATTAAATTCTTAAACTTTCTCTTCTCAGTGCTCAGGTTACAAAATAAATGAGCTAGAATTTAAAAAAAAAAAATAATTATGGTAATAATAGAACACTGTTCCTAAAAGCTAATTAGTTCAGGTTGTGCTTCATTATTTACAAATTCCAAACATGTTTTAACATCTTTTGTCCACAGATCATAGTTCTTTTTTGTGATGTTTCTTCCCTAGACCTTCTTTCTTATCTAAATGTCCCCAAATTCTTTCATCTCTCTAAGGGAAACAGTCAGTGCTTGTGTAAATCCAGCAGGCAGGATGGTTTTTCAGTGGCACTCATGACTCTGAAGACAGGATCTTATTTTGCTTAAAGCAACCCTTGGGCAAATTCAAAGGCCACCCATTTGCACCACTAGAATTGAAGTTTCAAATTGGTTTTCCTTGGCTCTCTGATATAGAAATAGACAAACATGGCAGAGGGCTGAGTTTGCTGCTTCCATACACACTTATGGATAACACTTGGGATACCAGATTTGCAATAACCTAAACCCATCAGGAATGGTTGATGAACATTCAGGCACACATAGGTAATTCATACTAACTCAATACATTTATGTGCATGCTCATAAAATGGAAACAGGTTGCAACTTATTAGTGGAATAAATGGAATTGCTTCTTTACAGCATGTGTTTTATGCTTCTCTCTAATTTAAAGCTAGATCATTAAAATATAAAAATGGCTGATGGTTACATTAAATATTCCTAGAACGTTCCTGCTTTCCAGCTTGTACTTAGTCTTCCTTTGTCTCTCTTTAAAAACATTTATTCTATTTCAGGTTGTTCAGTATATGCCATGAGGATTTCAAATCTATGTACTTGTCAGTCTCTGACTTCTAAACGAAGTCAAGAGGTAAAATGTCACGTTTTACTGGAGTTAAATTATTTTCAGTGGAGATTCAATGAAAGGATTGAATCCACTTCAAAACAGCTGTTGTTCTTAGATAAATTCTTCTTAAATTATTAGACAGGTTTAACAATATTATGTTACAGGAGTCTAGAGAGAAAAAAAACCAACACATCGCTTTCTGATGCTGTGTTGAGTAAGAAAAAAACTGGAAACAGGTGGGTTTGCTGCATAAAATTATCTTTATTTTACAATATAGATTCTGAAGTTGAGTAATTCCCAACCACACTTTGTAAAACTGAACATTCACAGAGGCCTTAGAATCTGAAAATCTTTGTGTCCACAATTTAAAATGTGATCAGTTTTAACTTTTTTCACTATTTAATGAATAAATAAAAACAAGCCACAATATCCATTCCAGATTTATTTTTTATTACATGGATTAAGATCATAATGATTTATATATTCATCATTAAAAACCCCACCTGTTCATTGTTTATTCTGTATATCAGTTTAGTATTATTTTATTTTTGTGATTAAATACCACATGGAGAAATACAGTTTCAAAGCCACAGTTTTGCAGAGAGACTTAATTAAAGTTAGAGCAATTGGAATTACTTCTCTTGATTCCATGTTGTATTATTTTATTGCTTTGCTTCAAAGTAACAATTATAAATCTTAAATCTGTAAATATTGATATGGAGTGCAATACTTTCTGTTCTAATATTCAAGTAATTATATGTCCAGAATTTAATGCGTGTAGTTTCCTACATCTCTGTGGTGGTGGTGTCTGGTGTGACTGTTATGTTGTTATTTTGGTTTTTTTTTGTTCTTGGGGTTATTTTAGGGGGGGTTTAGGATGTTACTCCTGAGAGAAATCTAGAAGTTTACAAATGTTTTCTTATGTTCTACTAATGAAGGTAGCTAAGACAAGTTGCCTGGATGCTGCCTGGCTATGTCGGGCAGAAAACAGAAATGCTGAAGTTTGAAGGTTGGCTTTGGCATACGGTGTAACCAATAAACAGTTTTTCTTTGTCAATCTGGTTAATAGCAATTTGGGATTACATGGCCATGAGTCTAATGTCTAGGTCAGACTGCCCACAATGGTTAGAAGTTTAATTCCCTTGCATTACTCCTTTAGAGGTATGTCATGAAAGTATAGCTTGTAGATGTCAAATTACATATGCACTCTGAGTGTGCTCTGTTTAAGTTCAGGACTTAGCATCATGTATTCCATTTCAATTTTTTTATATCTCATCTTTCACACAGAGGGCCTGAAAATGTTCAATGGTTAGAGACAGAATAATGGGATATTGCTTTACAGGACTATGTAAAGTGACTTGCATGTAGATAACAAGTAAGACAGAGATTGGACTTGAAAGAGAGGAGACAGATGTGAATTAAGATCAGTAGCAATAGAAATATAAAGCAATTCTGATTGGAAGAGACCTGAAGGGTGTATAGGAAAGGTTTGCATTAATGTTAACTTCTAGTAAGACTCAACAGTAGAAAGAAAAAGCTTCCTACATATGTGGTGATGAAACTTTGTTACACAGTATTTTACATTACAGGAATTTATATTATTGGGATTGAACAGCATGCTTCTAAATTTGTTATGGGGGAAATAACACAAGGGTGGAAAGGTAAAAATCCTATGATAGCATCTGCTTTATGGTAGAGTTCCTACTGAGAGACTTTGAAGAGATAGCATGATTAGACTGTGTGAAGGAATTTAAAAAAAAAGGAGCTTTAAGAGTCATTGATTTAATCCTAGTTTGAGAAAGAGTCACAGTGACAATAAGGAAATATATTATTTCCCTTCTGGCAGGCAGTGGGAAATAAAAATATAGGAGTCTGGTGAGATGACTAGGTATCATGAATTGGGTATTTACCCCAAGATTGTTTCACGTGTTTCATCCATTATATTGGACTTTTCCCATGTGTCCCAAACTAAAGTTTCCAGCATTGCAAAAGGAATGAGATCTTCCCCCATCATGGGATTTTATCCTGATTTTGCTTTGCTTGTCTTTCCTGGTAAGGTCTGAGTCTTGTAATCTTTAGTGAAGATTACAACTTTCACTAATCTTTAGTGAAGATTACAACTTTCACTAATCTTTAGTGAAGATTACAACTATATTCTTATCTGAAGATAATAGTAACAGAATTAAGGAGAATATTCTACCTTTGAACTGCTCCATAACAAAAGACAATATAATATGGCTTCACTTTCCCAACATTCCTGAACAACACAACTTATCATGTAGACAAGATTTGAGTTGAGGACTATAAATACATTTACATTAATTGTATAAAATTGATGGGCTAGGCTGAAACAAGCATAGAAGTTAAAAAAAAAAAAAAAAAAAAAAAAAAAAGTAGTTGAAAGCACTAAGCCTTAAGAAGAGAAAAATAGTCAAGGTCTAATTCTGAAAGAGGTAGAAAAAAGTTTCAAATACTGTTTGCTCTTTGAGGGCAGCATCAAAGGCTTGAAAGGTTTGGGAAGGACAAACCAAATAATCAGTGTTGCCATGAAGATGGCTTAGGAGAAGCCCAGTATCAAAAAAAATCCAAAACAGTTTCTGAAAACCAGAGGTGTGGGGGTGGGGGAAGGATCTGGGAAGAGAATATCACCTCCACTGAATGTTCAGAGAAATAATCATTGAGAAATGAAATGGTGATTGTCTATTCAAGAAGGGCTTATTGTGAGGAGAAAGAACAAGTATGGGAAATGGGGAGAGAAACTGAGGATAGAGGAAATGGAATGAGAAAAGATGGGGTAGCAAAGAGGAAATCTGCAAGAGCAGGTGGGATGGAAATGTGTTCAAAAATAATTGTATCTGCACTTTATTTTTGGGGCACAAATGTGCTTATTCTAAAAGTAAAACATAATCTCCCTTCTCCAATCAACAGTGTTTTTAGAGATAGGTAAGACTTTTTATAACATAGAATTGTTCATAATAGATGGATTCTAACAGTTCAGTACTTAAAAAAACAGTGAGAATAATGTGCTATACCTTCCAAAATTAATGATGAACTTTAGGATTCTGCCATTTTGGGGGGATTTGTTTTTGGAAAAATGGAATGTTGCATTTTTATTTTTTAAGTCTCAGCTGAAAATATGAAGAGCCATCAGAGCAATGATGTTGGTTTATATGGATCTGCACATAATTTCAAAACAAAATTTGGCAAATCTTGCACTGATCCTGTCCAACTGTTGTGTGACATCGGGCAAGGTCCCAGTGACTCTCTGTTGTTGGCTTTTCTGGTTGCTAACCCCTATTGACTACATGTAGGTTGCAGTCTGAGGTGTTTGTGTTGCTCGTGTTCCATGACACTGAGTCAATAACTGATTTTAAATAAAAAGCAAATATCAAATAATGTATTATCATGTGGTTCATCCTCAGAAGTATATGGCAAAAAGATGAGGTTATCACAGTGGGAAAATACATAAGAAAAGGTATCAAGAAAGACTCGGTTGGTCTTTGTTATCCTTCATTTGTCTTCAGAAAATACTTTGTTTTAGAAGGTAACCTCACTGATTTCCTGAGATAAGAGCATCTGTTTACAGCTTGCTGCAAATTTTTGGTAAGTACACTTTAATATGTAATGTAGTATTTTATAAGATTGAATTACCAGAAAAGCTGTTTTATTCCCAAAGTGCTTATTATATAAATGAGCTGGACAGAAATCTTAGACAGTTTTTGTCTCTTTGTTGTTTTGGTTTTTTTTTTCCCTCAGTGATTAATTTATCCTAGGACTACCATGTAACCAGTTATTAAACATTACTTGTACTTTAGTAAAAAAAAAAAAAGTCAAACTGTTTAACATCATTATGGTAAGAAACCACAATGACCCTTAACATAAATCTCGATGTAAATTATTGTAGTTTACACAGGTTTCCCAGCAGTCTGCTAGATGCAGTTTGCCACTCCAAGTTTTATAGATGTGTTTGAGACAGGCTATTGTTCTACATATGGTACTAGGCTGTAATGCAGATTATCAGTGTAACCCTGCATAAATAAGTCCTGCTTTCTGCTTCTTTTCATCATGCCACATACATTATGAAAACAGAAAATACCTTTGAAATAATCCTCTCAAATTTCCTGGGCAATCTTCCATCTTCCCGAAGTTGGTGCAAAATTGCAGCATGCTGAGAGTGGTTTTGGATCTAGAAGATTTCATCATCTTTAAATGACATGAAATGGTTGAGCTTAGCTGAACACTTGCACTTTCTGCTCTGTGGGCTAGTTAATAAAATATGAACTTAGCACACAATCTAATATTGATTTTTCTGGGAAAGACTGGATTGATATTGGATAATGATGTTGCATACGAACAGCAAATGACTTAAAAGATCTCCTTACCTTTTTGATATACTCACTGCACTTGCAGCATGTTCTACAAATATATGTGAAGACTTTCTTTCTAACCAGAATGGCTGCACCTGGCACTTGTCAGAAAGTTGGTCAGCTTTCTCTCCATGTCTCAGTGGAATGTTAAGGTGACTGTTTGCAATTTAGGGGCTTGGTTAAAAAGAGTGGTTTTATACCCTCTGATATTCAAACAAGGCAGTTCTCAAAATAACACACCTCAAAATAACAGTCTTGACTTCGTTGTCCTCCAGAAAGCGTTACAGAATGCTCAGGACATCCCCTGGGGAAAACAAAACCTTGACTTTCTGTGAACTTCCATTGCTAGCCCAGAATCTGAGCTGCACCTCTACAAGAAGATGAGCACAATCAGGCAAGTGTCGGGGAGTGCCAAAATTTTGGTTGACATTAGGGGTGGGAAAAGGATGTCAGAAGAGTTCTGTCAACTAGCAGAGTGTAGTGGGTCAGTCCTTCAGTATTCATCGATACTGAGCTTATCTTAAGGTCTAACTACTAAAAGGACTGATTATAAACAATTTACCTTTCTAAATATTGTCTCTATTATGGATGCTGCATGGAATAAAGGTCTATATAACTCATATATAGTTTCTCCTATTTTTGGAGCCTCGTAGTTTTGCAGTAAGCCTGAAGCAGTATTAGGGTAAAGTGGTGATAGAAGAAATGGTTTACCAGCAACTAATGAAAGCCTAGCAGTAGTAAGAGGTTGGGGATGTGCTCTGTGGTATGTGGGATATAGAGCTATAGTTAACCCTGGAATGAAGGCTGGCATCAGGGTTAGCAATTGAATTTCCTAAATAGGGGGCTGAATAACTTCCCTCAATGAAGCCTGAGCATCCTTATGAAGATGCTACCATAGCTCAGTCTGAAATTATGAGTCTGATCCAGGAATAATTGAAAAAGGCTACTTGGCTTGTGCTGTATAACATTTAGACAATATCATAGGAATTGTCCCTTCTGGCTTCAGAAGAATGACTGTTCATTTCTCAAAGATCTGCTTCATAAGCTGAACAAGTCTGGTCATTTTAATTATTTTGTTTAATCTTTTAGATAGCCATGTTAGGAGTCTTCTAATATAAAATTCTTAAAAAAAAATTGCAAAATCAAAAGACATGAAATGAAACAAAACTTTAGGCCTTTTTCCATGTTTGGAGAAGCCACTAAGTCATTGTGAAAAATAAATAAATGGTTGTATTTCTCATCCAGAAAATCATTTTTGTTGAACCACAGTGTAGTAGAAACTTCAGATAATATTTTATGTACTAGAGCTTTGCTGAACCTTACCTACAAGAAGCAGGAGGTGTTTGCTTAACTTAGAGTTATCTAGCACAAAGAAAGCTTGAGTACTTTTCCCTCTAAATTGAATTAAGTACACATTCTGTCCATACATGGGGTTTTTACTAACATTTCCTTAAAGACTCAAGGCTTAAATGACTGCTTATAAGGTTGTTGCTTTATACATGAAGTGTATAACTTTATACAGATTTTCCTCATCTAAGTTTATAGATAGAAAACTACCATATTGAAATAGGTTTATAGATGGGCAGTAGCCTATAGGTGGTGACTTGGTCCATGGTGAATAACTTTCTGAATGCAGAGGACCATCTTGTACAGTAGGTTAAACATCCACATGCATTTCTCACTGTGTGCTTCTGTCTTATATGTGACAGAAGTTCAAATGTTTTCATATTTCTTTCTGAGAAGTGAGTTTATGTACTACATCTTTAAAATAATCTGGACTTTTTCAGAGATTGGGGTGAAAAAAAACATTGATTTTATTTTCCTTTCATAATTAAAAACCAATTTAAGCCCTACCTTAAGGATAAGTTAATGAACTCACTTAGAGACAGTCACTCATAAGGAATAGTTGTGACAGAGCTTTTTTTTCCACCAAGGGTTCAATCTAGCAAACCTTGATGATGTGGAAGTGGTTACATATACCAGGAGACATGTGCCAATCTTATCCTGCTTTGAACAACCTGAATTAGAGGTGTCTCCTGCTCAGGAAACTCAACCCTTTTGTTATTTGCAGCATTGGGCTGCATAAACCACACAATTCCTTACCCTACTGGAAATCTGGGCTGCAGCTACCAAAGGAAAGCTCGAACAGGCTGCTATGATTACCAGTAACATTCTGGAAAAGATACTTTGACCTTGTGCGATTAAAGGTCGCTCTGTAGTATTTACTTCATCTTGTAACATCTCTACCACTTAATAACAGGCTGATGCTTTGGTTTGGTACCAACTCCAAGGGAAGAGTGCCACCTACTGAACTACCAGCTCTGTTTCCTGAGGCATCTGTATTTGCCAGTTTACCCCAAAGAGTGGCCAAATTCTACCCCCCTTACTGTCAGAAGTGAGCAAGGATCAAGGCCTTTATGTGATTGGGCCATAGATAATGTTGTAAATCTGGATGAGATTCCTGCAGCGTGACACTTGCCAGCAGATTGATTGATTGATTGATTGATTTTCCACTGAGGGCGCTGGGATTTGTATTTTAACATGCTGGTTAGAAGAGATGCAATAAAAGTGAACAACAGCCCACACAGTGTTGCTGTTATCTGACCCTGATTTGAACTCTTCACTGCTAGAAGTGCTAAAATATTCTACTAATGAGTTCTTTGGAAATACACTAATAATTGATGCAATATTTCAGTCTTTGTCTCATAAAAATTAGAAATGTCTTAAAAAAGAGTTAAAGCAATAGGACTCCTCGTGCTTCCCACTAGATGCTCAAGTGCATTTAATCAAATTCTCTCATGCAAAAAATTTCAATTATCCTTCCATAAATATAGATTAAAGTATATATTTATCCTATAAACTCTTCTATTCATTCCAGCATGACTGAAATTGTAGATCTCTCTATGGTTTTTCCTTCTAAATTCTTTCTTTTGGCAAAGTAGAGGGAAAAAAAAAAATCCATCTGGACATGTGCATGTTCATTTCCAAAGGAAAACAGGACAACTTCAGTTTTGCACAAAAGCTAAATCTCACAGAATGAGTATTTTGGATGCCTTTCAGATAGAAATTCAAACTCGTGTTCAAAGTTGGTAATTTGGCTTCTCATGGATCATTTGGATTAGAGGATGTCTATAGTAACTTCAGGGAACTATCCCAAGTATCTCCAGAACATAGTGATTTATGTTTTACATGCTTCTGCTGGATAACAGAAATACTGAAATAGAGATTAAAATAGGAGCAATAAGGTGTTTTCTGATTGGATAAAATACTTGGAGAATTCTTTACAAGTATTTTAGATTTGCATCACAGTCCAATCCTTTTGTGACCTTGTACAAGCAAACTTCTGCATCTGACAACTTGAGGTTCTTCCTTCAGGCAGCTGCTGGACCATTTGTAAAATTAAGATTGTTCATAGTTCCTATCACCCTTCAGCAAAATCTTCCCCTCAAAATGGAGGGAAAAAAATAATGGGCATGAAAACGGGTGGGGGAAGAACATGTCAAAAAAAACCCCAACCACAGAAACAGCAAATCTATATTTCTATATTCTGCTGTTATGTTGGGGTTTTGTTATTGGCAGGATTTCACTTTCTCTGTGCAAAGCAGGCAGTGCTGCTCTGTGCATCCAGTCTGACAACATTTTCTCCAAGCAAAATCAGCAAGATCTTGCATCACAATTTCGTTAACCTTTGTGGTCTTGCTGTACTGGGAAGTCTTTCCCAGAAAATTCTCTCTACTTCAGTAGTTATATGTTCCTTTTCATTGTGCAGTGTATTTTTAAGAGCCATCACAGTTTGCAATTGGCGTGCTTGAAGTAGAGCTAAAAATTGTAGGTGGCAGGTGGTTCTAGATATTCCACGCATTGGACAAAGCAGGTTATGACTCGACCATGACACAATCTGCCCACATTTATTCACCTTATTTTTGCACTCATGTAAAGGAATTATCTCATGAATCCACTCTTGTTCCTCCCAGGCAATCAGAGTCACTGCTCTAGCTCTGTGCTGTGAGAAGATTGCGGAGGAGACTGTGGTGCACATAATCCAAAGTGCTCATCCTGAGCTTGGGGGTCATGGGTAAATAGGGATTTAGGTTCTAATGTAACCCTGGTTTTAGCTTAACTACATCAGCCTGGCTTCAGGCATTCTGAACTGATTATTTTGCCCTAGGAAAACAGCAGCTGACACAACTATTTTTATTTCATGATGAAGCAGAAAATTCAGTGGAAATAAGATGTTATAATGTGCTTTTTATGCCTTTTTCTTTGCCCTCCTCCATAGTTTTCATTCTCGGGTTTTCTTCAGGTGAATTCTCCCACTTCATGAAAGCTGACAGGTCTCGGAGGACGCTGGTTCTGATGAGACAGTTACTTTTTCCAGCAGGCATTGACTCGAAATGCATCAAATCTTAGCTATCTTACTTAGGGATCAAGGGCTAAGTTCTAGAAACCATAAAGGGATCCAAACACTTGTGACTGCAGTGAGATTACTCATGCACTTAATGTGCTTAGTACCTGGCTGATTCATGCTTTAATAGGAGGCTCTTTGTGCTGTAGAGGAAATTAGTAAGAGGCTTGACTCCATCACTTGTCAGGTGAAGTTCACTAGGAACTGTTATTCCCAAACAGCCTGTATTTAGGGGATGCTTCTATTTATAGAAGAAATTCAGTGATTATGGGAGAAAATTTTGTGCACACTTTCGTTGTTTTCCTTGCACTGTTCATTCAGATTTATCTTTTCTGGTTATCATAAATATGTAGGTTTCTAGAAGTGCTTTTATATGTTATGCTTTTTCTTCTGTGCAATAACAAACTGATGCTTTATTCTTTTTGCAGCAAAATGTTGCTGAGTTTAGATGGTACAGAGCATAGAGTTTCATGTGTTTTCTTTGTTTCTTTGCAGAAAAATGAAGTGACAGGTGCTTAGCCTCATTTTTCATGCTAGCTTTGCCATGCCATTTTCACCAATAACGAAGGCAGCTGCCAGAGCTTGAGGAAATCAGGCGAAAAATTCAGCTGGCAGGTAGACCCAGACACTTTAAGAAATGTAATCTTATGTTAGCAGATGGTAATTAAAAGGCAGAAGAAATAAAATTTTGTCTCAGTTTTCTGCACTGTTACATCAATTAAATCTGCAACAGAAATGCAAGCAGAAAATATCATTTATTTTCATGTGGCTACACACTATGATTGTATGCAAATCTAATGATTTGTTTTGCAAAGACAATTGCAATTTTTTAAACCTAAGTAGAATAACTGATCATTTCCAGAGAGCACGTTGTATGCAGTAAATCTTCAGTCTTCAATATGCCTAATTCAATGAAATGCATCTCCTCCTTGTTTTCTATTCATTGTTAAACCTCAAATTGGATTTTGCTGCCTATGTGCTTGCAGCTTTCAGTAACACCAATTTTAATCCTAACAGTTCAGTAAATCTTAGTAATCTCAGTAAATCTTAGTATGGAGAACTAATCTAGCTCAGGCCTCGGCAGGGGTGCATCCTGTTAAAAGAGAATATCCAAAAAGTACAAGGTTGAACCTGGGAAGAGTTGTCATGATCTTGCAGGAAAATGATGGTCCAACTCTGACAAGATTCTGAAGGATTTTTGCTTTTTCCTCCTCCTTGCAGACCTACATGTCGTGTTTGAGGACAGAACCTTGTTATTCCTCATGTTACTTATGGCTCCAAGGATCATGAACAACATGTGCAAATCAGATGAAGTGTGAAATAATTACACAATTAAAGCTCATTATGGTAGTGGTGAAAGTGCAATGCTGGTGTAGTTATGTCACTGTTTCCATAGCCAGCTTTGATTGGCAGGGCTTTTATGAGTCATGTGTAAAAAGTCACCCAATTTTATAAAAACTCACCCAATTTTGAATGTTACAGTATAGTCAAACTTGAATGATATTTTACTAAATGCAGTTAGTCATTCTTTAAAAGACATGAGGTTTAGCTTAAAATTGATTGAACTACTAAATGTTTATTTTTCATTCTGTAACCAAGCCAGGTTTGTCTGCGATGCTGAAACCATGTGTCCTTTCTTCCCTCTCTCACAGTCTGCATTAAAGACAATGAGAAATAACTAAGATATGTTGCCTAAAAATGCAGTTCCTATTTCTTCTGTCCCATTGACTGATTGCTGATGCCTTTAAGCATAATGGAAATTTTATCACTGTGGCTCCTATTCTAGTGAGACTGGTATAGCAAGGAGCATTTTTTTTAAATGTTTTTTTTTCTGAAGTGTTCAGTTGAGCAGAAATGCAAACACACTCCTTAAAGCTACAGTGATCAAAAGTGTCACTTCAGATCAACCAGTTAACTCTAGTTGACTCTGGTGTCATTCCTACTCATGTAAACATATAAAAATAGATTACCATATAAAGATACAGGATTTTTGAAGTTCTTATGAGTAACAATGAATAGTAGTTTTGAATCTGAGTTCACATTTATGTCATGTTTGCCCATGGAGTATCACAAAATTTTTGCATTTAAGATGACATGGAGTATTTCAGTGAGGGATTTCACTTAGGCACTTCTACTTGAGAGATTAAATGCCCTGTGAGTGTGTGTGTGTGTGTGTGTATGTTGAGGGTTTATTGAGTCACCCATACCTCTTAGGTACAAATTTTCATTACTAGGATCACCAGTCATAAGAACTGGATGGACACCAGACTTTTCATTAAGACAGCAGAGCACAGAGAAACCTCCAGGAACAGGAAAGCATAGAAAGCAATTATGGGGTCACAGCTTCTGATCCATATTTGACTGGTGGTGCTGGAAACATTTTTATCTTCTAGTGTGGTCACTCAGGTTGTGTTTTGCTCTGGTTTTTGGTTTTTGTTTTTTTTTGTTTTTTTGTTTGTTTGTTGTTGTTTTTTTTTTATTCTAGGTCAGGAAATTTGTCTTGTGGTCACTGGTGATGAGCAGTGATGTCTGCAGGAGCAGCTGGGAAGCGGTGGCAGAAGGGGAGCAGGACCTGCTCACAGGCAGGGTGAGCAAGGGGTGAACTTCAGCTTCTGCAGGATCCAGGTGCTGGCTCTTATGGTCACATCAGGTAACAAATCAGTTGGTACATGACTGAAGGACTTTCAGTTGTGGGCAAGCAGCAAGCAGAGCAGTGGAGTTTGACCGTACTAAAAAAAAACCAAAAACCTCTCTCTGTGGCATCTTGGCAGCAGCTGCCAGGTGAGCCTGTGGCTAGGGACATGTTCTCTCCAGCTCTCAACATGTTTCCTTTGCTCTTGCCACCATCCTGAGCCATGATGTCCTTGGAACTCCATTCCTTGGGCTCTCATTCCCCCAGTACTACTATTGCCATGTGGTGTGTTATTCTGAAATGTGTTTATAGCCACAGACACTGCAAATACATTTTTCCTAGAGACCTAGGCCACAGCTGATTCTTGGACTTGGCTGAAAGGTTAGGACCATGATCCTAAACATCAGGTTTTAACTTCCTACTTTTTGTCATGCTTACCTCACCACATTATTAAGTCTTAAACATTTTTGAGAATCAGATATTACAAAGGAATAAAAAAGAAGCATTTGGGATGGTAAAAGTACAAGTGTGAGAAAGTTTGCTCTTTGTCAAATGCGAGTGTCATTAATAATGTTGCTTCGTATATCTCCTTTTTTCAGCAGTCTTATCATTGTACTTTGGTAGTCCACCACTGTTCAGACTTTTGCTTTCTCTGGAGACTGACATTTAACCTCTAAGCTGTTCAGTGCAGGTTTTAGATCTGGAATCTGTGTTTGTACTTGGCTTTGCCACACACAGCAAGTCTGTAGAGGACTATGAATTCCTGGGGTAGATGGGGATGTTCATCATTGTCTGAGAAGCCAGTGCTGCTGCTTTTGAAATTTTATCTGTGTCCTCTGAGAAAAGATCTTTTTATATACCCAAAAGGATAAAAACCTTTCAGCTAAGGCTTTCCAAAAAAAGGAATGCTGTATTCTTCCTGCTGGGACTTTGTGTTGAAGGAAACAGATGCTCCATTTGGTTTCACCTCTTACAGAAATCAATATAGAGTCAAGATTCTGAAAATGTGAAAAACAAACTCAATGCATTTACATTGGGTCTTCTTTCAAAACCTTAAATGCCATTAGATATTTTGTGGTCTTGAAGTGCCCCATCTGGGGCACTTTGAGGGGCTCAGAAGTGCTTAAATGCTGAACAGCCTTTCTTGACAAACTAGGATGTCTGGGTGTGTCTCATCCTTCACAGAAATCACTGACAATAATCAATAACTATTGGCTTCAGTATTTATTCCCTGTCCCTTATGAAGCATCTTCCTCCTCCACTTTCAGAATTAAGACAGAAATGCTAGGAGTGGTTTGAAAAATGGGAGGGGTGTTGGGACTAGGAAATGTTGTGGTCTGAAAACAAAACCAGAGGGGTTAAGTAAGCTCTTAAAAAGGGAGGTGAAGTGGGAGAATATGAAAATAGTTTGGACTCAGTTTGACATTCTCTTTTATAATAGTTGCCTTCAGTCAGCTCATGCAGCGATAGTAATTTCTCAGCACAATGTCAGGGACATAAAGAAATGTGACAGCCTTCCCAGCTAACTCAGGCTGCCTGCTAGAAATTATCATTCATTATCATTATTATTATAACGAACCAACTCCGAGTCCGATCCCACTCCAGTGGCACTGCAATGGCAAAAATCCCAGTCACATCAACAATATAGGCTCAGGCCTGAAACTATTATTTAAAGAAATCCAGTGGTGATTAGTGACTGGAGTTCTGTTGTTGTATCTGGGATTTATGTTCTGGTTTTTAATGGAGTGTATTAAATTGGGAGCTGTAAAATAGTAGCTACTATGAGAAAAATAGTTCAATGTGATTTTAGAGTTTTGATATAATATGTTACCAGATGTAGCTGCTCAATCAGTAAACCATTTTTTCTCAGTCAGCATTCTCCTCCAGTGGATAAACTTTCATAATTACCCTGCCACCACAATTAAAAATATCTAGACGCCTTCCTTCTAGTTTGTTCAAGCTGATGAGAAACTGAGAAGATGGAGTTTCAATGCCTATGTCATGTTGCTATCACTTGGCAATGTTCAAATGCAGAATATTTCAAAATCAAATCTGTAAAGTTACTTTGAGGAGATGTGTCAACAAAATGCTGTCAGCTTCTTTCCTCTTGACAAGCTGTACAGATTTCAGACTACTCTGAACTGTAGCTTGTCCTTCAAGGCAGCAGATGTCCTTTTTGGCACTACTGGTAGCTCAGTTAAATTGCTTGGTGGCTTTAAAAAAAAAATATTTTTAAAAGAGATTCTGATAGTAACTGAGGTCTAAAGTTTGGTCTTAATGGGATAGACATGAGCAAGGGAAGCTTCTTTCTGATGTATCTGGCAATGAGAAGGAAGCCCTGAAGACTTTCATACTTGCCTCATTTGGTTTCAGATAGGGATGGGATGTCTAATGACACAAATGGCTAATTGGAAGCTACTTCCTTCAGCCCTAGAAAGGGAAAGAAAGGCTTAGAGTGCTTGTTCAGCCTGTGAAGTGTCACATGTCTAGATGATTCTCACTGCCGTCACCGTGGTATGTAATTTTCTACCATTTGAAGAGGGACAGCACTGAAATAGGGCCCATTTTCCAGTCTGAGAAAAACCTCTGCTTGCAAGGTACTTCTGGTTGCTATTATCCCTGCTTCTCGTGAGCTGGCTTGGCTGGAGAGGTTCAGCTGTTTCTAGTTTACATTGAATGGGACTAAAATACACAGATTCAGCAGGTTTAATGTTTTATATGCCAGCTTAATAGATTGTTAGACTGAAGCATCTTGTCATGAGTGGACAGATAGCAGAGAGCCTTTCTCAGTTAACTGCAGATTTATGTGTCTTGTGTGCATCCTGGAGTTGTACTTACCTACTGCCTTTTGGGGCCCATGAGCTGTTTTTATTCCCTAAGGCCTCTGTGCATATGCTTCTCAAATAGCACAAAACTTAAGGCTGTTTGCAGCCTACCAACTACGGGTTTGTAGAAAAGAAAGTTGATCTTTTCCATCCTGTGGATTCTTAAGTTTTTCAAGATTTAAACCAGTCAAAATGTCTTTGAACAATTAAACTTCCAAATATGCTTACTTACAATGTATGCACTTTGACTCTATCTTTTGTTTGTAAATTAAATCTGATTTCCTTACATTCTGTAATAGATTGTAGTTTTATTTTTCCTGGCATAAAAGCATTTTCTGTCTGTCCTTCGGTTAGTCAAAGGTAGAAGTCTCTTCCTGAGAGATTAGTTTTTCTCACTGGAATTTCATACTGCAGGATGACAGTCTTCTCTGGCACACAGTAAGCTTACCATCATCCACAGTATACATGAAATCATAATCAAAGACAGATGTTTTTGCCTGTTATAAATAATCAGTGCTGCTTGTATAGCCCAGAAAAAATCCTTGTTTAGACTGGTCTTACTTTCTTTTTTGGACCTCTGTATTTCCCTTGGCCTTTCCTTTTTTTCATCTTTTCTCTGTCTCTAATTCTAGATATTTGCCTAAGGAAATAAAGGAATGGGGAAAAGTAGATCTTGGCACACTCTGAATTCTCAGAGGATTACCCTATGGAGTGAAATTAAATACACATGACATATAAAAGGGAATGGCCTTTTAATTTATAGCAAAAATCCCAGTTCACAATAAATCCGTTCTTTCCTGTTTGTTCATGTGCATGATGAGAACATGTCATATGCTTCTGTGAAGCTGATATAGAAGCTCTTTGTTGTGTAGGATTAATTTATTTGAATTGGTGAAAGGTTCTATATAAATATCAAATGGCAATTGTGGATCCACTTTTAAATTGGTGAACAAATTTACTTGCTTTTCAGCAAAGCCAAGTACAATACTGACTATTTTAACAGCTTCTAGTAAAGGCATGGTCATTCCAACTACAAATTGTCCTCAAGTAGTGGTGAGGTTTCTGAGATGTCAGGACTTATAAGAAAGCCTCTTTTGGGACACTGTTTTCAGATCTCTTTATGGAAAAATTCTTCTCCAGAGGTAGAGGCTGTTATGAATTTTTAGCCCTGAACAAGGCACAAAGCTCTTTTCTGAGCTTTTGACAAGTTTCATCTGCAGTCACTACCAAAATTATTCATATTTAAATGTTGGGCACTGTTTCTGACTAAACAGTGTGTGTAGATGTTTTGCTGTAGTGTTTTGTACTCCAGGACTCAAAATTCTTCTGCTGTTTTTTTTCAGGAACATGCAGTGTGATGAGGCAGGGATTATGGAAAGAGCTCTGCACAACTAACAGGTTGCTGCATTAAGAGTTCTAATCCTTTAAATATCTAAGCACTGCTGGGTTCAAGTTCTCACCATGTGCTGTGTTCTTACATGAGCTTGGGCAAGGTCTGCCATTAAAAAAAAAATTTGCTTTGCAAGGAGGATCAAACAATATGCTTGGGGTATCACTTTTAGTCCATTGGATTATTTTGTTGCAGAAATATGTTTGCAAAGTGCATGTGGTCTGATGCCATTAAGAATGAATTTGGTAGAGCAGCAAACCATGATCATTGTTACACCATTCATCAGCAAGGTCTTCAAAGATGGAAAGTCATTTTAAAAATATCTAACTAAGGAGAGTCTTTGTGAGGGAACAGCAGGATTTTGTTTTTAAAATCACACTGGTTTACTAGAAAAAAAAAAAAGCACAGCTAATGGTTTGATAAAATTCTGAGCTGTTCCCTTTCTAAGAGAACCATCATTTCTACCCCAAAGGTCAGCTTTGCTCATGACAAAGTGGGGGCTGAGAAGTTGCTTGCATCTTTTTTTTTTTGGTTTGTTTTTTTTTCCCCCTCTGCTCTCTTTTTTTTCCTTTATTTTAAAGCATGCAGGCCAGTTCCAGTATTAACTGTTAGAACTTTTACCATGGTAAAAACAAATTGGGTGCTTGCCCATTAGTGTTCACAGTTTTCTCCTTTACTGAATGTTTTCCTCCTGCACAAGACCATAAATATATTATGGGGCAAAGAAAGGTACAATCAATTTGCCTTTGATACATAGACTCATGCTTGTTAATTAATCATTTTGAAAAATACAGTTTTTCTTAACAGAAGCATTATCTGAATCAAGCACTTAATCCACTCATCTGAAAAAAAAAAACACCTGCTCCTGGCATTAAGGTGATTTACTGATACCTGTTGCCACAAAAAATATGCCAGGTAGGTGAGATGTGGTTAAAATGGTCCTGAGATCTCTGTGTGGCAGCCAGGCTTTGCCCGATATAATTTAGCTTGGTTTTCCTCTTCTTTGGGAATCATTTAAGTATATAATACAAATGTAATGAACTGAATTCCCTAAGCTTGAAGCTGCATTGGTAATATTTTTATTTCCCTTCTGAGGTAAAAATCTGACTACATTCAGCCACTGATACTTTCCTTTGAATATCTAGTTGGTAAGATGTGCAGGGCATCTGCAAGGAAAAGCACAAATCAGTTTGTTTGCTGACTAGCTCTATCTTTCATAGCATGTTCAAATGTGACACTGTTCTCTGATGATATGGTTCCAGGGAATGAAAACCTTATGGAGTAAGCTACATGCTCCAACTATTGCTGAAATTCCTGCTCTATCTGGAATGCCATAGAGGCTTTTTGAAGCCTTTGTGTTAGAAAGCAGCATGTTTCCTGATAGCTGATACTCTGTGTTTTGAATAAAGCCATGGCAGAAATGTCACACTGAAAAATTGCCCAATGGATATTTACACCCATTTAATCATCCATTGGACTAGTGAGGCACATATCACTGCTGATATGTGTCCTGCATGTTGACTTTCCAGCTCTACTGGATGTAGCTTAATCGTATGTCTAGGTTAATAAAATCAAAACATAAATTGTGCTCTGATCCTTGGAAGAGGTTTCCTATTTTCTCCCTCCTTCCCTTTTTCTTTCTTTCCACCCTGTTGTTTGATTTCTCTGCCTCTGATAAAATGACAAATTAGAATGGAAGCCAGTGAAATCACTTGATTAGGGAATGATGAATTATACTGGGTTTGGGTCACAGTTGCAAACAGAATCATCTTGTCCAGAAGCACGAATTTCACTAAAATTTTGCAAAAAAAATATAAATCGTTCAGTTAAACACTCTTCAATGTTTATTCTTGTAAAAGCAGCAAAACAAGATGATAAAATATTTTAGGACAAATCATGCAGTTACTCGATTAAGGAAAATTGCTGAAGGAAGTTTTATTATAATATGTGATTGACCAGCACGAGCTGCACCACTGTAAGCTATCTGTAAATAGTCTGCAACCCCAGCCTTTTTTGAGGCTCACTACCATCAAACCCAAGCAGTGTAGCAGTATCCTTTGAGGTGCACTCTGCATAAATAAGGCTATTGCTGCTGCAGCAGTCCATTAGACTGATTTTGTCAGCACACAAGACGTATAAGCCCTTACTTTCTTGTGATTGTATATTTGACTTAATACATTATATATATGCAATTCTTTCAATTAATGCTACTTGAAACTAAGTCTGATTCTTCCTTTCACTTACCCAATGTAGGATAATTTTAACCCAAACCCATACAACTGTAATTTCATCTTAATATGTTACATCACTGAGAAGCCTGGCTTAATATTGCTAATCAGTAGCCAGCTTATCTGCATAAACAATAAGTGATGAAAAATAATGAGGTGTTGGTGAACAGAAGTGCAACTTTGGGGGTTTCAGGGGGGGATGCTGTAAATCAAAAAAACTATAAAAACAGCCTTTTATGAGGTATCTAAGGACATTTCATTCTCAAACAGGAGTTTAGCCTCTAGTAATACACCAAAGCTATGATGTCTAAAACTGTGGAAGCCTGGATCTCTTTCAGTGATGTGCACGAGTCCACATCACAAAATCAGTTTGAAGCAAGTGATTGTGGGGGCAAGCAGGAGACAACAGATCAGAGCAAGGTGGGTGGTTGGCAGTGCAGAGGAGAAACTCAACTCTATTTTCCCAGAGGTATCTGTGTGCACACGTGTGAATGTGTGTATATGTGCTTCAGAGGGGGGCGTAGCTAAAGGGAATGGCCAAGAGCAAGGACAGAGACAATACTAGATTGATAAGGAGCAAAGATGGAAGGCAACATGGGACTGATAAGAAGCAAAAAGTCTCAGCATTGGATCCAGACCAGCCTTCTCTTATAGTTTACTGGGTAAATTAACTCTCTCTAACACATCATATTTTACGTCATCTTTGTCTTACTTTTTGGAATTCTGCCTCTGTTGTCTACTTAATTCAACTAAAATAGCCTTTCTTAGTTGTTCCTTTTCTTGGCAGTTTTCAGTGGGGCTGCTAGGAAAGCTAAACCCATTTATTTAGTCTTCAAAGGCATAATCTGGGAGATAAAAGGCCAGGATTAGTCTTGTTAATAAACGTGTACAAGAAAACTCCATAGGGGATTTCTGTTTTTCTATTTACTTTAAAAGACTATGAGTTTCTACCCTCCCTCAGCAAAACAGTTGGAGATTGCCTTGTCCTCCAGTGTGTTGTGGAGGGGAGGAGAAATTACCCAGTCTGCAGATTGGCTTTCTGAAAGACCTTTTTTTCCCCAATATTTTGGCAGTTGAAATTTTTTGCTTTCCAAGACCCCCACCATCCCCTGAGTAACTGTGGTCAGTACTGTTTCCTCCAGGGAATAACAGCAGGGATGGTAGCTCTGTCAAATTAATGTGGGTTAAGTTCACCACCCCTTGGGCTAGTTGGCTGGCTTGCCTTGGAGAAAAGTGTGAGGATCTCTAGGTAAACAAAAACCCCCGTGTGATACTGAGCTGACATTCACACATATTCAGAATCCTTATTTCAAGTTGCTTGAGGCTGTGTGAGAACATATCTCTGTGTCTCAACATATCTTTGTCCAAACTCAGCTAGTACACTGGAAAACAAGCAGACACTTGAGCAGACCTGGAATTTCCACCCGGGGAGGAAGAAGCTGCACACCAGCCCATTATGCAGCATGTTAGCCTCTTGTCAAAACCAGGCAAATGGATTCAGGCTGATCAATGACTTTGTGCTGGCTGCAGTCACTGATTATTCTGAGACCATCCATAAATTACAGTTTAAACAGTAATCTATTTCAAGAGCTTGAAAAAATTAGGTGCATAGATTAAAATAATAGACTGCCCTGGTAGCTTTCCATTGCATGTCTTGAGTATATGATATTTAGTCTTTGCTGGTGGATGCCTCCATCTGTGCAAACATTATAGCTGATACTATTCTGAAAGAAATTTGATGAGTGGCAAAAGAGAAATAAGTTAGTTAATTAATGATTTGGTTGCACATATGGACATGTAATCCCTGGCCAGATGCATTCTGACATTTTTTTAATTACTATTTTTAATATAAGCAACATGGTAGATTTTAGATATCCAGTCACAAGCCTCTACAGTAAAGTTAATATTGCCAAGACCCCATTTTCAAGGTTTTTTGTTTGGGGGCTTTTTGAATTTTTATTGTTTTATTTGTGTGTGTGTGTGTACACAGCCTCCCTCTCCTCCTTGTCCATCTCTGGTTTTGCCTTTTCAGTTCAGTAACAATCCCTTCAGCATAGAGGCCCTTTGGATTGCTTTGATAAAAGCATTCAAAAGATCAAAGAGAAAGCAAGACTCAGCTGGTGGCCTTTCCCTTTAAAGCGGTGGCTTTTAGGCCATGTCTATGCTACAGATGTTTGCTGGCAGGGCTGTGTCAAGACAGGTTTGATAAGGAGTTTGATCCCTGTCAGGCAGATTTCTGTGAGGAGAAGCCCTCAGAGCAGATGCGGTTTTTCTGGCTGTGCTACGTGTACTTGCTTGGCAGGAGTGAGCAATAAATGGACCTGAATATGCTCAGTGATGCAAGTGCATTTTTGTCAGTTTAAAAGGCGTTTGCAGAGAGGAGACCTCGACGCTGCTCCTGCAGTGGCACTGACCTGCCTGCAGAGCGTTGCTCACACGACTCAGCCCGTGCTTAAAAGGTTTCACCTTTCTGAAAGGTGCTGCATGGGAAGCCAAGCACCTGAACCGAAAACTGATGGCAAAGAGCCTGAGAGAAGAGTGGTAAAATAACTCTCCACTGTGGTTTTTACCCTCTTCTGTTTTAGCAACTGGGTTAGCCTATGTTGGCACAGAAACTCTTGCTGAGGCAGCCTGTTTTGCTTATTTTTTTTCCTCCCCAGCTTGTACGACTTTCTCCTCTGTAGTTTAATTCTATTTCATTTGCTTGAAAGCCTTTCTATAAAAGCAAGACATTTGTTTCTTCTCATATTTGACTTTTTAGTCAGCAGAAATCCTGCTGTAAAAAAGCAATAGGGAAGATATGGACCCCTAAAAAGCCTTGGAAGCTTTTCCATTTTTGGTGGAAATGCAGCAATTCTGTGTTTGCCAGAATGGATCATAATTCCCCTGTTCTAAGGAATGTTCCCTCTTGGTAATGACTTGAGCATGTCAGTAATTGAGGCACTTAAGAAAAGAAGAAATCCTTTCATTTTCAGGATGTTGTGTTTGTAGTGTCAAGGAGATGCCTTTTGGGGAAAGCATCTCCAGCTTAAACCCTAAAACCCAGAGGTGGAACAATGGGCTGCTGAGCCTGCATTTGGCAGGGTACTGGCCCAGGTGGACACACTGGCTGGTGCTGATGTTCAGAGCTGTGCCTTCTGGAACAGAAGGAGAAAGGGCTCTAATTTTTACAATAAGAGTTGCTCTAAGCTTGCTTATTTTAAATTAAATGTAGGGTGCAGTATTGCTTTCTCCTGACACAGTCTAGAGCAAATTAGTTTTCCTTTAAATTGATTTCTTACTGTGTGTGTTTTTTTTCTTGTCACTAAAGATGGTCCAGGATGGTGATTCCACACTAACTTTAAGCATATTGCTGAACTCCACTATTGTGAATTCAGGTAAGTGCTCTCTAAGCACAGATTGGAGATTTTTAGGAAGAGAACTTGACTTTTACTGCAAATCCAAGTATTTACAAATGCTATTGCCTACTGCCTGTTTCTATTTGAATGAATCTAGAGGTTATGTCTTTATTTTTTTATTTTTTAAACAATTATTTGCAGCTCTACTGTGGGTTTGTTGTTTGGTTTTGGGGTTCTTTTTCCCCCCTCATATTATAGTT
>JAOEGS010013269.1:0-28369 GCA_025447755.1 Corythornis vintsioides | reverse complement strand
ATATATATTTTTTTTTTTAAGTGCGATCCTCAAGCCTGCTTTTGCATCAACCTACTCACTTGGGAGACTGATCCAAAGCTCTCTGAAATCAATGGAAAACCTCCATCAGGTTTCATGAGCTTTGGCTAAGGCCTTTTTTTTGATAACATGAGAATTCAGGCTTTTTTTTTTTTTTTCTGTTTTCACTGTTGCATTCTTAAAGCTGTATAAGTAGAAAATTGGATTTATTACTTATAGAAGTGGATCTACAGTGACAAAGGACCTGCAGTTTTCTACTGTAAGGGATATAGTTTGGCAAGATGTACAGCAGGTAATTCTTACAATGTGAAAAATGTAGACAACTGGAATTAACTGCAACCAAATGTACCCTGGAACCAAGGTTGTAATTTATAATACATTCAAGAATGCATTGCAGACTCCTCAATCGATAAGTTAATGAGAAAAAGGCCTGTAATTAATTACAAATCAACTGGGTCAATATCCTGTAAATGAAAGATATGAAATTGCTAACATTTGGATGAAATTTCTTTGCCAAGTGTATTTATAAACCTCGTATAAAATATGATATTTATAAAAAGAATAAAAGCTGCTTATGCTGCTTTGATTTTTTTTTTTTGCTCTGAAAATTTAACTGAACTGACTTATTTCAACATGTTTTCTTCTGTGTATAAAAGAACTGAAGTAATCTTTTACCTTTAATTTGGGACCTTACAGTGAAGCATAAGAGCTATAAATAAGACTCCCAGGGTGATGCTACCCATGACTTAATCATCAAAACATCTACAATGATGAAAGTTTCTGGCCAAATGATTCTCCTAGTACATGGCAGGACCTGAAGCATTCTAATCGGTGGTCTTGGCAATCTAACATCTTTAAACACAATTACAGAAATAGGCACTAAAAGGGTAACCAGGGATTGAGGAGAGGGGCTAAAAGTGGTGCTTGAAAGCAGGTCCTTGTCTGCCTAGGTCTCTAACTTCAAACAGCTCTATGCCTTTATAACTTGCAAAACTGGGAGTGCTACTTGTCTGGAATCCTTTTCATCTGGTAGTGATGATTTTTTTTTCATATATATTTTATAACACCTCTGTGTTTTATTAAAAAGGTGGAGAACAGTCATTTCCAAGAAAAAAAAAAATACTATTAAGCATATGAATCTCTACTGGGTTTTGTAACATAAGTTTGTTTGGTTACCTTGCTGTGTACCTTTTACTGTCCTTTTTGTGGGGGCAATGGAAATCAGGGGATTGTGTTGTAAATCCACACAAATTTAATGAGGCTTTAACTGTACAATAACTGTTCTTGAACTGTAACACATTCATTGATAATGGAGATTTTCTTTTCAAGCAGGTGGACAAAATGCCATAAAAGACAAGGACAATAAAGGAAAAGGTTAGTGCTTTATTACTTAGTTTCCCCCCTGTATCTTCACTGTAGTGTCTGCTGGATTTCATTTTTATCATCATAAGATTTCACAGAGATGTTACTAGATTTCCCAGGTGTTCTGAGGTTCCTGGAGTTGTTTATTCACATTAAAAGTAAATCAAGCTTGTTTGTTGTTGCAGAGAAGAGCAATTTAATTTTTTTTTTTTTTTTTTTTTTTTTTTTCAATTTACAAATAAGGAAATCAAATTCTGCCCAAACAATATTCCTGCTTTCACCATGGAAGTCCAAACCACATGGGAGTTGCTGAGGCATGATGTGTGAGCATTGTCCCTTTTGTTTTTATCTTTCAGTGTAGACTATGGCTGCACTTTTCAAGTTAGTGAAAGAAAAAATGAAAAGATGGAAAGTGGGAATCTGAAGGAGTGTGTAGAAGTCAGTGAGCACTGATCCACTGAAAGAGGGCCTTTTCTCTCCAAGGGGCAGAAGACTGAAGGGTCCCTTAGCAGCAAGTACAGGAATAAGGGTGTTTACTAACTCTTTTAGACTTCACAAATTCAGAGGTATGATGATGCTAAATTTTTATTTGCTACTAATTTATTATTATTTTTTTTTAAGAAAGCTCTAGAGCCTGTTATTATTTCATTATAAAATACTAATACATCAAGGTCATTACAATTATGTTAAAAATGGTAGTATTATGTAGACTCGTGACTTCAGGTTTAGAACACCAGAATGATTGCTACAAAAATATACTGAGCCTTGAGTCATTTCTTATATATTGGAAGTGATACATAGTAATAAAAAATATAGCAAATGTATGTAATATTGCATAATTTTAGAGAAAAATGTCTCTATCTGACAGATTACATCACACAAAATGACAGGTGTGATGTCTGACTGGTATCATCATAGCTTCAATTGCAGCTCAAGCTTAGTGCTTTTTCTGTCTGATTTCAGTGCAACTATCATCACACCTCCAGAACTTGGTGACAATGTTTGAGGAATATTGAGTGTTTGCTTTCCCACCTCATTAACCTTGATGTTTAGAATACCTTTTTTCCTCTCTCCTTCACAGATTGTAATGGTTAAGATGCAGTGTCCCCATCCCCAAGCCATTTCTGCAGTGCCCAGCTCCAGAGCAGGTAAGACTGCACTGGGGAAAGGATCTGTGGCAAAAAGGGCCGATGAAAAGCTCTTTTGGGGGCTTTTTGAAGCTGGGTGAAGCCCCTTGCCTGTGTTGGGGCTGCCAGTTGATAGGGGGGCTGCTGAGAGAGCCTGGGCAGAGCTGGCACCACCTGCTGCTGAGCAGCCCACTGGGCTACAAGAAGCCTTAGGGAGGGTGGCAAAGTTCCCACCCACAGAGCACAGGGTGAGTGCCCAGGGGCTGTGGTGCCCCAGTGGGGGCTGCAGATGCTTGCAGTGTGAACAGCAGGGTCTTAAGCCTCTGCCAGTGTACAAGGTAAATTCAGTCCCTCTAAGGGGTCAGAATTCTAAGGGGTAATGCTGAAGTGGGTATAAGGAGCCAAAAATCAATTAAAAAAGATTTGAGAGCCTTGGTACAGCTGCTTAAAGGATGAGGAACATAAGTTGTGTTCTCCTCTATCCCTTCAGTGGCAATCATGAGTGAGGAAGCCAACAGGTCAACTCGTGGCTCTGGGACTGGTGTCACCAGCAGGGCTTTGGGTTTTTTGATCATGGGCTGCCATAGGAGGTACCTGGGCTGCTGGTGGCAGGAGGGATGCGCTTGTCTCAGAGGGGAAAAGGATTATTACTGGTAACCAGAGTGGGATCTGTTTCCAGTTGTTTCTTTGTTATTTCCTGTGCCACATCTTTTCTCAGCCTTTTGCAACAGAATCTTGGGGGGGTTTAAACTGAAATATAGATGTTAGTGTATTGTAATATGTCCATCAGTCCAAGGTAGGAAATAAGAAAGCCATAATGACTGCTCATGATTCCATCACAGAAAACCCTTTTTGGAGTAGAAAAAATACATGCTATGATGGTTGTCACAGTAACTAGAATTTCCTATATCATTTATTTAACTCTTTCAGTATATTTTATATATAAAAAAGTTGTTCACTTATTTTTCACCTGCAGACTTTCAGTGCTTCTGTCATAGTCATTTCATCTATCTAGAGACTCAGGTCTGATTTGAGTTGCTATTTCTCACTTGCAGTAACATGAGAAATATTAGTCAATCACACCTGGAAGAGGAATTTATCCAAATATAGGCTGTTTATAAAAAAAAATAAAAATACAGAACATTAAAAGAAACATTCTCAAATGAACAATGAATAAATAAAAGGATGATTATATTTTAATAAAAGGTAATGTTAACACAACAGTGACAAATATTGTTTTAATCAAAATACTGATGTCACTGGTGGAGATACAGACACCTGCAGATTACCAGAGAAAATGCCTACATTTCACATTCATAGTAATAATACTGCAAAGCTGGACTGCTTCTATTTCAAACACATTCCACCTGCTCAGAAAGTTGCAGATAGATTAGAGTCATCTATGAAATCTGTCCAGCATGAAATTCTGTTACAGTAACATTAGCTGATTTCCATTCAACCTGCAGAAACGCAATAAATTTGTCTGCATTTTCCTCATTAGATATTCAAATGAAATCTAAACAGATGAAATCTGCATTACTATGAATAGATATTTTTCATTAAGCTACAGAAATTAATTGGCACTGAAATTACATTTCACATATAATTCATGAAGTTGTCTTTTGAAAAATCAAAACCAGAAACCAAACACGGTTTTACAAAGTGCTATTTGCATTTTTAGTCAACTAAAAGAATGCTGCCTACACAACTCCATTGTAGGCCATGCTTAATTTCCTTTTACTTTCTCTTCAGTTAGTCATTGGGTTTCCTAAGTACAAATGCATTACAACAATAATCAGATTTTAATTTAAATGCATTCCTTAGTGTGCCAAGTCAAGCAGCCTCTCTTCCCTTCCCTCCCTCCCCTCCCTGTAGCTTTTTTGGGGGAAAGTGAGAGGAACATCACAGACTGGTTTTCTGTCTTTGTCATTGTTTATTAGGGACAGACTTAGAACCTTTTACAGTCATTAATGTGATAAGTCTGTTGGCATTGATTGGTCTCATGGTGTAAATGGGAAAAGGGTCTCAGTATTACCCTTATAAGTGATGCAGCACAGATGAGCTGAGAGAGAAGGGAGAGGGCGACATCTTGAAATATGAAGTTAGTGGTAATTTTTTGTCTTATATACTGCTATTTATGGAGTTAGCAGTGGACATTTAAATTAAAAAGTAAATACCCCAGTATTATAGGCTTCTGGTACTTTTTTTGACAACTAAAATTCTGAGACATGCTAAGGATGCCCATTTAATAGCTGAACTGGAAATAAAATAGCAAAATAGTGAAAGCAGCAGCTTTGGAGTGGTTCTGTCTCATTATACAGGTGTGTTCTTCCATCTAAATTTCAAATGTAATACAATGTTTTCTTCTTTAAAATGCTGGTGGGGGAAAAAAAAAGCCTACAGTATATATCTCCCCTCTTCTTTTGTATATTCAGCATTTCCAGTAAGGGAGGTGGCTTTTTTTTCTCTTGGCAGTTGACATTAAGCAACAATTAGTGCTCTGGACAGCAAAGAACTTCTCTCCCTAAGAAACATCTGCTGCGTGGGGAAGGCACACAGAGGAGAGTGTGTCCCATGTGTGCTGCTTATATCCAGTGAGTTTAGTTAAAATAAATAACAAGATAAGATTTCTTGCTTTGATGTCCAAGTCTGCTGTTACTTTGCTCCATCACCTTGGTCAATTCAGTTCAGTTTACCTAGCTGTAAAATGTGTTCCATAATATTTACTGTGATTTACTGTGATGAAATCTTCTGTTATTAGTTTAGGTCCCCTTTCTTCTAGTTATTGTATACATTTATAAGAAATCAAAGTCGGTGCTTCAGGGAAGGTATTACCTTCATAAATAACGTAGACTGAGGTAGAAAAAAAATTAAGAATGAATTAGTAGGTGAAGTTGATCAGCTGGGAACACAGCTAAACATGGACATTTTTGCAAAGAAAGTTGGGCAGTGTTAGGTATTGAACCAATGGCTAGTAGTTTGGGAATAAGGATTTTACCTTCTCTTTCTTCTAAAGAAGCTAACTATTTTTTTTGGTAAGATTTTGTTGAGATTTTCTAAAATCCTTGAAAGCTTAAAAAGATGATATAAACCATACATGTGTTTGATGTGACCTGTACAAAACAAGCCATATAAAACCAGTATCTGCTAGTAGTGGGCTTTTTAAAAACACATATTTTATCAAGTGGACAAATGGAGAACTTTGAACTTTTTAACATTGAAACAACAGCCAATTTATCACAAATTTTAACACAAAGTTTTTCACTTTCCTCGTCGCATGTCCTCATTTAATTGCTGGAATTTGTTTTACCAGCTATGCAGATTTATTTAAACACTCTATCTGAAGTCGAATGCTCCCAATTTAGCTTTTAAGTTAAATACACATGTTGGTGACTCACACTTGTCAGCCTGTAACAAAACTCAGCTTTGTTGCTCAGTTCTTAGGAGACAGCAGTTGTTACAACCTAACACAGGAGTTTTTAAACTAATTACAAAGAGGAATGTTGTACAGAGCACCCTCCTGGAGTTTTAAAAGCTATTTTAGTGTGCTGACCCAGTGTCTCCTTGGTATAAACCACTGCCAACAATAAATACAAATTAAGTGTGTCCCCAGACTGTTTAGTGAAATTATGGCACAACATTTTGAAATTAGGCCAGTTTAAGATACAAGCAAAAGTGCTGTTGGTTCTGGCTTGCTACTGTAAATGTAAAACATTAAAATGATGATTCATGAGAAATGGATGGAATTCAATTCTGCCCAGGAAATTCAAATACCTATCAGGGAAAGGAGGCAGAAATATGTATCATGGCTCTGGGGCCTGTTTTGTTTTCTTGAAGCTTGATTCTCCTCTGCCTGAAATCTGCTATAAGTTAGGGAAGATCAATACCATATGATTATGTGCACTGGGAAGGAAAGTATTGCCCTAGATGATGCCAACAAGTAGTAATTTGGTTTCGGTGCAATTTTTCCACCCCTTTTTTTCCTCATCTGCCAAATTCACTTTACCTTGGCACTGTTCTGTCTGTAACCTTTTTATCTAGCTTGCTTCTGGGGTTTTTTAGTTGTTTTCCTTCATCATTTAACCTGAGTGCTTGCTACTGCTTACACATCCTTCTCCAAAGGTAGAGATCATCAAAGCCAGGAGAAAATGCCTGGCCAGCATTAAGAGGTAAACATCAGCTAGTGGATTACAAATAAGTAGACTGAAGAGGTGGTCAAATCCAGCTTTTTTTCAATTTTTTTGGAACATGGTTAAATTGCAGCTTGGAGCCCCCTCCTGTCACAGGGACACATAAGAGAAAGGAAGGTTGAGAGTTTCACTTTACTGTCTGAAAAAATGTGCTTATTCTTTCCAGTATTTCTTTTCTTGTACTGATTTAATCTTTCTGTCAAATGTTTCTGTTGCTGCCTCTCACCTGCAAATGCTGCTCAAGTAAATAATTTGTATTTTCAAATTCCATTCAACACATAAAATACAAGGTATTGTTTCTTATCTGTTCTTATCTATTAAGGTTCGACTCTAGGCATTCATTTATTCTTCAGAAATCCTCTCTCCATTGTAGTCTGGAAATATGGATGGATCTGAACGACATGAAAGCAAAATCTTACTCGGGATATACTGCTATACATAGAAGGTATGCTGATATGTTCTTTGAGTGCTATATTTATCCAGAACGTGAAGTCAAGAGAAGAGAAAACAACAGTTATGTCACTTATGCAGAAGACTTAACAAAAAAATCTTCCTTGACACAGCTAGAAATACTCAAAGGTAACAATACTTCTGTAGCTGGTACTTATTGTTTTGTGATTGTGTTATGCTTGTGCAACGATACTGAGAAGAAATCAGCAACATATTTGAGGTAAATTTCACCTCACTAAGTTGAAGTGTATCATTTCCTTGAAGTTAACATGGCAAGAGATTTAAAATGTGTGTTAATTAATAGATACAAATTACTGTAATCACGTTGAGATAGAAATGACTGTAATCATGTCCGCTGAAATCTCTCAGTGATTATAATGCCATCATTTCAGTGTCATTTTTCTAACAAGATATTAATTTCATGTTGCAAGTAGTTTTTGAATTGGTATAACTCTGTACCTTAAAGCCCATTGCTCTTGGAGGAGGCAAATAACACTTTTAAGTGGGGAAAAAAAAAAAAAAAAAAAGATTCCTAAAGCCAAGAGAAGTTACTGTAGGTGGATGTGTAAATCAGAGAACTGTGTCCAAATTGACCTAACACATGGAGGGCCATTTCATCACCACCCCTGTTTTGAGTTGCAGTGATTGCACAGAAGTAATATCCAAGGAGGCATCCAATGCTACTATTGACTTCTCCCAATTTAAATGAAAAGGGGTGGGAGAAGTGAAAAATTTTCCTAAGAAAAGACCTGATCTGTATAATACCCAGAGAACCCTGAAGCAGTGATTATAGAAGGATTTTAAATCACCATTTTTTCCACTGCTCTATGAGAGTCCTGGAATTTACCAGGGCACTGCACACACACAGCACAGAGGGCCTCTGTAGAGAAACATATGCCCACACTACCATGGATATTTAAAGTGCCTTCAGAAAATTGTTGTGACAGTGAAAAGGGATGTTATTTTCTACAAATTAAAGGGTGAACTGCAACACTATTTAGCTTCTGCTTTCACCAATATTTATGTGGACTTTTGTAAGCCAAAACAAGGGGAGGAGTCTGTTTTTTAACATATTTCTGAGCACCACTTTTCCTTGTGTGGGTGAGAAGGAACTGTTTTGCACTGTACACTTCTACACTGTAGTGAAAGGAGGATGTTCACAAGTTACAGATGTTTAGTGTATCAGGGATTTTAATTTATTTTTTCTTTTGGGGCAATTTTTTAACAAATAAATGTGGTTTTTTTATAATGTGCTTCCTAGTCTAAACTGATTTCCAAACTTCTGATTTATTTTCAGTCAGCTCCTTGCTTTATAGCATCTTTGACATTTTAATGCAATTTAAATAGTTGTACTTTTGAGAAATGTATTGTCCAGTGAAATATTGTCCTTATTTCCTCTTAATGACTGTCCCTGTTCATTGAGAAGAAATATGTAAATACTGTTATAAGTATGGAGGAGAGTTTATAGCCTATAATGGCTTAAATTCCATTAACAATCATGCCCATGAGGAACTCCCTACACAAATAGTCTTGGTAAACTTAACAGGACTCTTCATGTGGTAAAATTAGTCATACAAGTAAGCGTTTGAGAGCAAAGTGTCAGTATTCCTCTCCCACATTCCTCCTGTTCCTCCATGAAAAAAAGCCAGCATATGAACATCAGAAGGCATTTTTAGTCTAATATGTCCCAACTAAGGATTTAATCTAGACTAAACAACTGTTTTGAATATTTACTGTAACTATTAATTATTGAAAATGTTTTGGATTTTTCTATTCATTTCCTAGCTTTTAGTTCTTGATTTAAATCATCTGTAGTGTTCCTACTTAATGTGTTTGCTTGGTATTTGACATTTATAATATCTATGTATTGCAATTTTCAGTTAGCTATGTATCTTACTTAAAGTGGATTTATTACTTTAAAAAGGTTCTGGAATGAGTGCTCTGTCAAAGAAGTAAAAATAGCTCAAACTTGTGTCCTGCTAACAAGGCAATGCAAGCTTGTGCATTCTCAGTGCAGCTGTTTCATGGGTACATGTTTTAAATAATTGATAAACCAGCTATTTTTCTGAACCAGTTGGTAAAACTGATCACAGTAGACACTATGAGTTTTTGGTAGCAAGAATGCAAAATTTTCTGTAGTGTTTTTTGAGGGTCTGATGGCTCAGGTTGTTTTGATCTACTGTATTATCCTAATCCTTATGGTAAAATAAAAACTAACTGCATTTAATTTAGGCTGAATGTGAGTCAACTGTGTATCTGATCTACAGCTGCTGAGAATTCACCCTATAATTAGGTTTCTGCAGCACCTTCCCCTCCTACATGAATGTGCAGATGGTTTCCTGGTTGTTTTCCTGTGGTCACCAATGCAACCAAGGGACTCATCTGAGTGACAGGTACTTATATTCATTTAGAATTTTTAATCATGGCTTAACACTTGTCAAAGTATATGCTGCTGGGAAATTAGTGTCACATCATGGGATGCAGCAGTTACAGGTCTGCAGTGAAAACAGATTTTTTTTTTTCATTCTTTTTTTTTTTTTCTTCCATAGCTAAGGTTAACTGTCTGGACAGCTGTGAGTCAAACCTTCAAGACATGCTGCTTTGTCTCAATCTTGATCTGGCACATGAAAGGAAATGTGAGGAAGTTTCAAGCAGAGATCATTTTGCAAGTCCAGAGATGAGGGTAAGGTCAAGTTCACTTGCCTTTTCACAGGATCTCGTTACAAACATAAAACAAAAGTGCCACGCAGACAGTATGAGGTTTAGTGGAGCAACATTTTTCACCTTCAGGAGATTTACATTGCTACAGGGTTTTTTTTTTCCATTTTGTTTACCCACATCAAAGAAAAATACCCCAGTAAAGAAACAGCAGTTATATATATTTTTACAGTGACCCTTCTAGGGATCAATCATATGGTGACTTCATCTAAAGCTTGGACTTTAACTTGCCCAGGTGTTGCCAACGTCTCATAGGGTTGCAGGGTAACATTAGTATGTAGTTAAGGAGTGAATTGTATTATTCATGTTACATCAATTTTGCCCGTAAGTTACTGTAACTGCTTTCATCCTGTAGGATACTATCTCCTCTTCCATGCATTCAAAACTGTGGAGTTTACTGTGGGAATCTATGGGATGGGAAAATACAGCTCATTATTATTAGCTGTGTGTGAAACAGGAGTTGTAGCCTGTAGGGTGGAAGGAATTGTCTGCCCCATGAGGCTCACCAAAAACATTTCCTAAGCTACAGAAGAGCATTGTCTTACAAAGCCAATCCTGCCTACTGCCAACCCTCTGGAGAAATTCTGTTCCAGGCTCATGCCTGGCTCCTCAGTTTGTTAAGAATTCTCTTGATTACGCCAAAGTCTTAGTGAGATTTCATAAGTACTCACTTTTCTGAAAGTTTTTAGCTCTTAAACATGTGCATTGTTATGCTGCAATGCTTTATGGCTTTATATAATCAGTTTTTCTTAGGGGAGAATTGTTGGTTAGCTGTACATTTCTGTAAAACCACCATTTGAAATTTTTGTTAGCTGCAGTAACATGCAGTAAATTCTGTGGTTAAAGGAAGAAGTATATTCATCAAGACTCTGCACTCTTCTGTTCAGTTACTTAAAATGATATTTTGTGGATGCTGCATATGAGGAACAGGTCTGCACACTTTCGAAAGTAGCAGTGTCAAAGTTTATCAATATCCACTACAGAGAAGCCAAGTTGGGAGGTGTTTTCTCCCAAAACTACAAACATGGAAGAGTTAAGAACAGATGTCATGGGTTACATCTGAGCAACTCCCACAGGGTCACTGGTACTTGCATTTTTACCCTTTGCATATTCACCTATTCCCACAGACCTTCTTAATGAAGTCATGGTAGATGTTTCACATGAGAGACACCCAGGGTAAACACTTTGTTTCCTTAAGCATCTTCATATTTAGGGCTTTTATGTACAGCTCCATCCATTGTTGGAATGTAGTTGATACAGCTGCATAGTGAATAATCTTTTTTGAGGTCTTCAGATATCTGAGTCTCTGAAAAGTACTGTTGGCATCCCTCAAACTAAAAATCCCCACAATGAAATGTCAGCCTTCTTTCATGAAGGTGTTTATTATTGAACAATATATGGGTTACCAAGAGATCCTGTTTAACTTCATGGAGCACTTTCTTCCAGGGAGAGCTGATATTTGTACAATTTTTTCCTGATCAATCTGTGTTCAATCTGTTTGAAGATAGAAATGGATGATATCAGCAAAGCTGGCATGTTGCTCCTAACCCTTCCTGATGGTATTTTCAAAACTTAAAAATACCAAAGGCCTAAATTTAGAGGAAGATCTGTAAAGTCATTGTCCCCTTTCCAAGAGAAAGGGGCAATTCCTATAATATACATCTCATCTCTCCTAAAGACTTACTTTGAAATCACTTTTCTCTGCTGTTTGGCCTTTATTTCCATTTAACTTCTAGGTCATGCTGTATTTCCCAAAATAGACCCCTAGTTTTCAACTTCTCATTATTTTGCAGGCTTTTATAAATAAAAGTAATGAGCATTTGCCTTTAAGTGGACCTGCTTTTCCTTTTCAAGATAGTGTCTTTCATTGTTGCCTTTCAAAGAGCAAATCAATCTCTCTAAGTTGCCACACTTTTTATCCTAATTATTTCTTAAATTGTTGTGTTTCTTATTCTACATCTGCATTAATAGGACTTTGATCTTTTTCCTTTAAAAAATGTTAAAACTTATTTATGTCCCTTTACTTTCCAGCTTTATTAAGGTATTATTGGCTCTCATCTTTGTGAATATTTGCCTTTAAAGTTTTAAATTTTTTTATAAACATGCACTTTTGCTGCTATGGTTAGCTGACATCAGCCATAAATTAACTACTTCAGCTCAAACTCAGCTCCCAGTTCTCCTAAGGTACAGTCAAGAATCCTCCTTTCCTAGCCAGTGTTACACCAGAGGAGCAGGGAGAACAAATTCAACTTTTTAAGAGCTGCACCTCAGGGTAATCTCTTTCAGAGTCAATAATATCTCCTTTAGAATTTTCTTACTCTTTCTTGGCTATTGAAATGCTTTAGACATTTCTGATACAGTATGCTTGCCTCCTGCAATGGTAGTGCTAAAATGTTCCAAGATAATGGAGACATGATCCTGAATCATAACTGTAGTAAATTGTTGTGGCTGTTACTGTCTTTTTAGTTCTTTGTGGAAGGTTGAATTTTTAATCCATGCAATCAGACTCTCCTCTGTTATGTCTATGACTGTGTATGGAAAAAATAGCTGGCCCAGAACATAATATAATTCAGTGTTGTATACTTGTGATTTTGCTAATTTTGAGGTGTGATTTCTGACTAAAAGAAGAATCTGTCAAGATACAGGTTCTTATTTTAGATAAAATGTCATGCCTTAGGTCAAAATGACATGTCTTCCACAAGCATGTGATAGACTATATGAAAGAAAATATTGTTTGTCTGATAACCTGCATTTTTAGCTTAGTCAACTGTTGAAAATTGAAAAGCAAAGACAAAACCAAAAGGAGATAATTTTGGAGAGAAGTGGTAGCCAATCTGTGATACTAGGCAAGTAAACATCAGAGGTGTCATTGATCAATTTTAAGGAGTGAAAAAAAATTCTGACAAGGTCTTCTCTGCTAACAAAGTTTATGTTTAGGAATACTGTATATTCTGTTGTGAATTGGTAATTGATATTATACACAGACATTTTTTTACCAGGTGTACACCACGGGTTGTTTAGGTCTTCTGGCAAAGCCCGTTTATACAGCACATACAACAGCTTTACTTCATTGTAATTCAGCCTTTTCATTCCTTTCCTCTAAGTTCACATGGATTCATCATGTGCTGATATTTGTGTTAATGAAATGTATCTTTTTCTAAGGTTTTAGAGGACTAGTATTAGTTTTTCCTCACTGGAACAGAGGAGATGTCTGTCTGGGTAACAAGAGGTTGGGAAGGTGAAGCTGCAGAATATGTCTTGGTCTAAGGGAGAGGCTAGAGCATGATCAAATAATCCCAGATGATCTGAACTCTGCTACTAAGTGATATGCTAAACTAAAATACATTGGAACACTGCATACTAATAATCTTTCATAGGGTCAGTCTGTGGGGGGCACTCTCCTGTATAGGTTGGTAGTGTCCCTCTCTGAACAGAAACCAAATGTCCTGCCTCAGAAACCCAATGTTTTGTTCAATGATTTTTTAATTTTTTCTTTTTTATTCTGCCCAATACATTAATTTGCTACTCTCTAAATTACTCCCTAATTTACACGTAAATGTGCCAGTCCCATTCTGTTCCTGTCTATATTGGAAGCAGCATCAGAAATTCATTTTTCCCCTCACTTTTCAGTAGAACACAATAATAATTATTTTTTAAGCAGGCAATAAACTTTTGCTAGGGATCTTATGTTTTGACAGGGAACATATGAAAACACAAAGACCAATGGTCTCCTGTACACAAAATTCCTTGTTATAAAATACAGTTTGAGTTATTTTCAGTTGGTTTGGAACATTTTTCTAGGCATAAGCCATTTTTTTCCCTTCTAGGTTACGGATAAATATACATTAGATAATCTATTACTTGATGAAAAATTTAGCTCATTGTCAGATGTCTTTTAATTGTACACATTGTATATACATGTACACTTTTATTGCAAGCTAACAGTAAGAAATTCTAATACAATCTGTACTGGACAGTCATGTAGATTGTTCAGGTATTATAGTGTATTGATGCAAATAACTCTTTCACAATTAAAAATTGACAGAAAATCCTTCTAGGATGTAATTTCCTGGCAAATAAATCCTCCAATATTTCAATATATTCTACAGTTAATGCTATTAGGAAGGGTGCAGTGTAGAGATCCTACCCTGATTATAGAATAGGTGATGTCTGTGGTGTGAAGGCTGCTGCACACATACATCTATCCTGCTGCTTTTACAGAGGTTCCCAGCACTGCACCTGACTTTTCCATTTTACTAAGTTCTAAATGTATTTTTAAATGGCAAGTGCATTGAAGGTGCTTCTTTTAAAGGATTTTTTTCTATTCTTAATGGGATTTCTGGCCTCTGACTCCTCAAAGTCTTGGAAACTTAAAGCTAAATGCTTCCATTAGGCTGCTTTGGGTGAGTGTGGACTTTCAGAAGGTGTATTCACATTTGTTTCACACTCAGTAGTAAGGAACAGACATCTATCTTGTTCTATATATCAGTGATTAAATGAGGGGATTGAGCACTTCCTCAGCAAGTCTGCAGACAATACCACATTGGGTGGGAGTGTTGATCTGCTTGAGGGTGGGAAGGCTCTGCAGAGGGATCTGGATGGGATGGATCAATGGGCCAAGGCCAAGTGATGGGTCCTGCTCTTCAGTCACAACAACCCCAGGCAATGCTACAGGCTAGGGGAGCAGTGGCTGGAAAGCTGCCTGGCAGAAAAGGACCTGGGGGTGCTGGGGGATATCCAACTGACTATGAGCCAGCAGTGTACCCAGGTGGCCAAGGGCATCCTGGCCTGGATCAGGAACAGTGTGGCCAGCAGCAGGGCTTTGACCCCTGCACTCAGCACTGCTGAGGCCTCACCCTGAGTGCTGTGTCCAGTGCTGGGCCCTGCACCACAAGAAAGACACAGAGGTGTGGGAGTGAGTTCAGAGAAGGGCAACCCAGCTGGAGAAGCAAGTCCTGTGAGGAGAGGCTGAGAGAATTGGGACTGTTTAGTTTGGAGAAGCAGAGGCTGAGGGGAAAATTGCTCTCTCCAAGACCCTGAAGGGAGGCTGTGGTGAGCTGGGTGCAGCCTCTTCTCTCAAATAAAGAACAGGACTGGGGAAATGGCCTCAAGTTTCACTGTGGTCTTTTCCAACTGTGACAATTCTGTGATGCCTTGACATAATAAGAGGTGTTACAGAGAAAATGCTCAGTTTATGCCTCTAAACTAACTATATTAAATAGGTATTTCTTTGGCAGTCTTGCATAATACTGACTTCTATGTTGGGTAAGGATGAATCCTGGAGCCAGTTTTCAGTAACAACATAAATGAATGTCAGGAAAATTGGTATTTGCTATATTGTCTTCTGGGTCTTTGTTTCATCTCTGGGGGAAGATAAAGGAAATCCATACAGGAAAAATCCCCCAAGGCATATTTAACAAAAAATCAGCATCTGACTTGTAGTTCCTGAGCCAGAAATTGCTGAAAGCTCTGAAGATGACACCTGGAAAAGTATTGCTTACTCTCCTATTATAGTCTTCTGCATTTATCTACTATCACACAGGATAATTTGTTTTAACCTTGTTCAGCTATTCTTATGTCTTGTGTTCATATTTATATGGATTTATTGATATATAGTGGATATTTACATGGCCATTTTTTAGCCATTATGTGATATAGCTCTTCCTAAATACCCCGTAGGGCCAATGGAGAGCAAAATATTCCTGCAGAACGTCTTTCAGAGAGAAAGGCTGCCTTGGAGTTTCTATGTCCAGGTAATCCTCTATTCACTGATAGCACTGGACAAAAGAGCTGGCTGATAGGAGCTGTATAGCATTGAGTGGTTTCTTCCAAGCCCAACGTGTCTGTCACCACTGAATATACCCACTTAGCACAGAATATGCACAATCTGTGGCAGGTCTTGTGTAATGAAAATGTTGTTCTGTATCAGAAGACCACATCAGATTTATCAGAGAATAACAACCACAGTTCAGTTACTTTATTTCATAGCTACAAGGACAGCAGGACACAATGGGGCTTTTTATTGGGTGTGTGTGGCTTTTTATCACTATTAAACTGCAGTGTAAAATTCACTCTATCTCTCAAGCCCCCAAGAGACATCTCTCGACCTTTCCAACTGCTTCTCAGCATGGTGGACTGGGCAGCTCAGTGACTCTGTGAATAGCTGTCATTCTGGTAGTGTACCCTTTGGCTGCCAGCACTGTCACAAGAGGAGTGCCCAAGAGGGAAACATAAAAAGATTTGCCCATGGAGGATGGGACAGAGGGGAGGACTGTGGTAGCTGGGTGAGGCTACTGCAGTTTGCAGTCACTGTTGTAAGTGCTGGTGACAGAGCATGCCCCTCAAGCTGTGCTAGAGATGCCATGGCACCTCGTCCCATGAGCCTCCAGCCCTGACTATGTGAGAGAACCAACAGAATAACAAAAGACTATTTTTAATGCATTTCATTGTGGTGTTTTTTGTTGTTACTCTCCACCCTTTGTCTGGGATTATTCTGAACATAGTTTAAACCCTAGTGCCCTCTTCTGATCTTGAAATGGGTGTCAGCTCTCAGCACACCTGTCCCTGCAGCTCCAGCTCAGCAGACAGTGGCAGCCAATTGTTTGAAGTTAGGCAAACATTCAGGGACATGGATATTTTCATTTGTAGTCAGCTTTAAAGATTTAAAGCCTTCAACGTTTACTCTGATCAGAAACAGGAGCTTAGGCAAAAATTACTCTTTCCTAGTTATAAAAATCTTTTTTTTCTCCCCTGGCAGGAGCTGTAGGCTTGATCTGAAGTCCACAGAAGTGAAGGGATAAACCCTTATCAGCTCTGGCCCAGCCCTTAACACAGCAAGTCCTTTGGCCAGCACAGTCACTCAGGCTGAAAGAGGTGTGCCATTACAAGGTCTTCAAGGGACAAATACTAATTAAGGATAATCTTGTAGAAAACGTTCCTTTTTTTGGACATGGAAAATACCAGTAAGTGCAAATTCTCCAATTCCTTACTTTTGGGAGGTTTTTCAATGCCACGAAGCCAAATCTAGTTTATGTGTACATATATCTTGATAGTTGTATTTAATGCAAATAAGGTATATCTCTTACACTCGGATAGCTACAGACTGTATGAATAAGTTCATTCATCATTTATAGGCTGCTGCTGCTGGGAGGGAAGGCAGCAGCTGCCAGGGGCACACAGCAGTGCTGCACAGCAGTCTCAAGGCACATTCTGAAACTCTGCATCCAGTTTACATTGTAGTGATTCCACACAAAGGAAAGTAAAGACCTCTTTATAAAAAATGCTTATGTTTTTTAAAAGAATCTTAAAATATTTATTTTTTTTTTGCTGATCACCATTAAAAAAAAAAAGTAATAGCATGTTTGCCCTTAAGGCACTTGATATGTCCAAAGTATGCTAAGTGTTGCTAAATCTTCTAATGCTAAATTTACAGCAAAATAAGGTTTTGAATTAATTTTCACAGTACTGACTTTGCTTGACTGTGCCTGTTTGCTTATGTTTTAGGCAGCTAATATTCTGCAAACTGAGAGTTGTGCAACTGCAAATAAACATTCCCTACCGACAAAACTATTTGTTGATAATTTTAGATAGGAATTCTTGAGAGACTGATGGGCAGATTAACACTAAAGGCCTCTCTAGCAAGAGGTTTATCAACACATTAAGCAACAAAAGGGGTATTTATAGAACTTTCCTGGAATATGATTTTTCCAGCTCTCTAGTGCCATCTTGAGTCTCTTGCTGCCTTCAACAGAAAATCCAAGCTGTGGTGTAACATAGATAGAGACAAAGGAAAAATGTATTTCCAGTCCTAATGACTAAAGCCCTCTCCAGCCATCAGGTAGAAGTCAGCAAGTGCAAGAGAAACAACAGTATTTAGCTTAGTTGAGATTATACACATTGTGACAAACTACTGCAAGAGCTGATGCCAAGGCAGTGTCATTTCAGTGGAAATGTGTTGTAAGGGGTGGCAGAAGAAGGTTGGTGGAGAGCAGCTGAGCACAATCAGGCCCAGCGTGGAATTCTTGGATACATGCATCATGCAGAGAGCACTGGCAGTGGCTGTCAGAGTAGCTGCTGAGAGTTCAGAGAGTATTTGCAAGAGGATAGAAGAATACTGAGAGCACTGTCCTGTGATGCAGATGGTTTGATACCATTCTCTTTGTCCTCTGATTGTCCTTCACAAGCTTTTCACCTTCCTCTGAAAATCACTAAGATAGAACAGATCAGGTAGATGAATCTAACTAAAGATATTAAAGAAAATCTGTGGATTACAAGATCCCTTGGGATAGATGGCATTAAAAATCAGAAGCCTGAGGCCTTCCTATGTGAGCATTTCTCCAACACCACCTGCTTTCTGCACGTTCAGACTTCTTTTTATAGCCTTATAACTTGTAGATGCACTTTTTCTTATTATCCCCTGCTCCCATTGCATTATTTCACACTTGGTGACAGTATTTTCAGTCAGTATTCAGACCTCAGTATTTTATGAGTAATCAGTGTCCTGGGAAGCAGGAATATGATTGTGAGATCATTGTTATTTATTGAACACTTGGTAGGGGATCTCTTTCTCTCCACTGAGTACTTCACATACACTAAAAATAAGTTGCTAAAATTTGATTCTAATAAAATGTGCTGTGTGTCCTGTTTTAGAGTCTTGTGTGTATTTGGGTATAATATTAGTAATTACAAAAACTTTCCTATTCCAAACAGACAATGAAGTTTTAAGGCACCATTTACACTCTTGTCTAATAAACTGATAGTAGTAGCTGTCACTAATGCAGCTTAAACTGTGCCAGCAGAGGGTTAAATTAAAGCCTGATGAAAACAGCCTGAGCTGGATTTTCCACCCTGCTTTTCTCCTGCTGCTCTACTGGAGCAAATATTGGTCCTCACTCTTAGCTTGTTGACCTGCTGCTTCTGTAAGTGTGTGCAAGCTGGTACAACCTGATTCCAGACTCTCCTTACTGGAGCAGGGGATACTCTGGTACAATACAGGGGAGTCCTTCACAATGCCCAAATGCAAGTATAACATTGAAGGTGCTGAGTTTCAGGACCATTACTGTACAGAATAGCTGGCACAGAGGAAAAATGTATGTTTTAAACAAATAGTTGTTTCCCCAGCCCTCTGGAAATATAAATTCACTGCTTTTTCAATGTTGTGTACTCATTTCAGTACTTGTGTTGCCTTCCTAGGATTGTGGTGGTTTTCCAGATACTGGTTATGTATCAACCTTAGCATGCCTTCAAAAGAATGGCCTAATTTATTGGATTCTGCCTTCTGTAATCTGACTGCTGGCAATGGTCTTCCAGAGCAGTACTTAGGCACACCCATCCTAGGATCTTGGAATTCATGGGGCTGATTATTTTTAATAACATTCTGGGGAATAATCTTTGGATGGTGTGTATTTACATTTGCATTGATGTCACCACACTGCTGTAGTGCTGCCTTCAATGCTCCCTTTTATACACTTCCTGCAAGTGCCACATTAAATGATCACAAGATTCTTGAAAAAGCATCAGGAAATGATATAATGGTGCCCACAAGTTCTGTGTATTGACTTTTCCACAGACTTGCTAGCCTTTGAGCTGAAAAATTGTTGGTAAAACAAACATATTTGATGTTATTCTCTGTTTTTGATTCTCCTTAGCATGCTAGAAACCCTGACCTTGAGCTGTTTTATTAGGGAGAGAAAGAATTAATTATAGAGATTATTAAGGGTTTGATTATAGAGGTAGTTGCTTAATTTAGTTGCTTTACATTACTAAGTAACTGTTATCATGAATACATATAGACACACTATTACCTGCAAGTCAGAGCTTGTACTGAGATGCAGCTGAAGTGTCTGTCTAACAGAATCACAGCTCTGGAATAAAAGGCAATTACTTATTCCAAATACTAAGTCTGTTTCTGTACATTTGAGTCATAAAGGATAACCTATAGAAAGGGAGAAAAGGGACAGGGAAGGCTGTTGTCTGTGGTATTGTTCCTCAGTAGCCTTCTGGGGGTCATGAGCTGTAGAGGACAAGACAAAGATTTCAGTGGAAAATTATAGAAACCCACCTAATGCCAACATCACAGAAACAAATAGCTGGAAAATCCATGTTTTGGCCATGGCTAAGGGAATCTCAATGTGCTTCTTGGAAGATTTTGAATATTTATAGCTGAGAATTCAAAATCCTTTTCTCTTTGTTGGCCTGAAAATAGCTTTGCTTTTGAAGATAGGATGACTTTTTTTCTGGTTTATTGTGGTGAATTTACCAAGTAGCTTTCCCTTCTTATGGGTTTAGTTTCCATCTGCAGGATAATGTATCCCCTAGATGCTATCAATAAACAAAACCTATTACACTGTTTAAAACCTTCCAGGCTCATTTGGATAATTTCTTCAGTAAATTCCCTCCTCATCCGAGATAATTCCTCAATAAATTCCCCAGGCCAAAATGAGGAATTTATTATTAGAATCCCCACATTCCTTTCAAGTCTCATCACTGGATGAGTCCCAATAGATGTCTTAGCCTAGCAAAGTGTTGGGGTGGTGAAACTGTGCATCCTTGCCTGCCAGGCAGTGCTGTCTCTTCACTCATGCCATGCTGTTGACAGTGACATGCTGGGAGCCTTTGCTGATGCTGCTACCCTGTGCATTCCCCATGTTTCTTACTGCAGAAGGTATGAGTGAAGTTTTAAACTGATAGTCACAAACCCAAGAAAATGAAAAGAGCAGTCTGCCTTCTCTGAAACTTGCAATGAAGGCCTTCACTGTGTTAAAATCACTCTGGTACCAGGAACAGTCTAATCTTACCAGGATGAGGTCAAAAAGTGCTATTTTGCCCTAAAGCAGGTTATTTTACTCAAGCAGTAGATGAAGTTAATCTCTCCTGATCTCTCCATCGGAGTGCTGGATGGATTCCAAGGCTCAAGCAGGCCTGTGTAGCATTAGCCTGAGTACTGCAGGATTCCTGTGGTCTGAAAAAAGCCATACCCAGTAAATGCTCCTTTAGCTCTTCATGGATGGTGCTGGCAGCTCTAAAGAGGCAGAGGACAAAGTGTGGTGGCAGACCTTGGCTCAGCTATTTGCTGAGCCTTTCAGATGGATTCAAACCAAGTGTAGTCACCCTGGTTATAGCTCCCCAGCCCCAGACTTTACCCTCTCTGGAGCAGAGACACTGACAGTTGTCCTAAACCAGTAAGCACTTTCATGATTAAAAAAAAAACAAAGCAAAAAACCCCAAAACAAAAAGTAAGGAGACATACACAAACCACCACCCCCTGCACCCTCCTCAACCCCTTCAAAAAAACCCAAACCAACAAAAACCAAATGCTTGCTGTGTGACTACTGTGTAGATTTTAACTCCCTAGGGACAAGATTCTCAGACCCTGTGATTCTTGAGTTCCCTACTTCACAAATAACTGATATGGGATATGGATTTGTCTTCTCTGAGTGAGAACAGCTGCTCTTCAGCATTTAAGATAAACATGCAAAATAAATTCTGAATAAAACTGACATCAGCTCAATGTAATTATATACCAAACAGAAAGTTTACTGAAAAATCTTTAACCCTCTCCACCACAAAACCACTGTACTATGTTAGCTATTGGCCTTCTTCAGCTTGGGAGTTTATAGATATTTGGGGAGTGTGCAAGAGAAAACAAAAAGTCTTAGAAACTTCTACTGTAGTTCTTTGAAAAAAGTATTGCTCTTGGTTCTTTTTTTCACTTAAATCTTTTCTCACAGTAGATTTTTTTGTATCTGTTATGCTACTATCAAAAAAAATTGATTCAACTGAAGAGGTAAATGAGACCAATATGTTTTGGAATTTTGAGAAGTTAAGTCTCTTTCCACTCTAAATACTTATGTTGAGTAGTGCAAAAATTTGCTTAGGTGTAAGTGTTTACATTAGAAACACTGATCATTCTTTAAGTTATCATAATGTTCTGAATGTTGATGTTAAAAGTTACTCTTTCTTCTTTGTTTTTTGTTAGACTGTATGAAATGTCAGGTAATACGCTTTCAGAGCGCAAACCACCAGCCCACTGTTTTAATCAATGTAGAAGGAATGATTTAATTCCCTATCCAATTACATTTCTGAGTATGCTCATTTTAATAAGCTAAGTATTTTCCTAATTTATCTGCTAATCATTAGAAACACATTTGGCTTCAGTTCAGAGACTGTTGTGTCCTAAGATTCAAGCTGGGATTAACACAAGAAATCCAAAACAAATCTACGTAGTGGATTTTGAGTATTTTCACACAGTGGTAAGAACAAGTAGGGCTGCTTGTTGGGTTGTGTGTGCTACCTCCACCTGCCCCCAGAAAGGTGGATTTTCACTGGTTATTGCAGCTTTAATTACCAGAAATGAAAGCACATGCAATGACAGAAATGTCAGTTTGTCATGTAATTAAATTAGTCTTGTGCTGTTTTAAAGAGATGCTTTTGAGCTGGGTGAGTAACTGTATGTCCTTTCATTGTAGTGTCTGTACTGTAAATAGATTCATGAATCTTCCCTGGAAGGGAACAAGGTTTTCTGAAGATTTACCACTTGTCAGGAGTCAAGAAAGGAGAGATTAACTTCTAGCACTATCAAAAATTTGTTCAGTACAAGTCTGCAAATTATATCTATAAATCAGAGGTTAGTTTTGTTAGGATCTTTTCCCCACACCATATTAAATGCCTGGATAACATTGCTCATCCTTCTTATCTAACAGAAAATAATTATTTTTTCTGTGGAATTATGGATATTATTTATTTCTACAGCATCACCTACATAGCTTTTTATTAGAAATAAGCCTTGAGCAATAAAAGTAGGGGGATAGTCTTTAGATATCTAAAATCTGGTCATGTTTTAAATTGGCCCTGCCATGAAGACAGTACCAAGAAATGAGTTCCTAATAAGTCTCAGAGCACACTGCTAAATAAAAACTTCCCTCAAAAGTAATGTGTTTCAAAATGTGATTAGGTGATTTCATAAAACCTGAAGTCTTAATTTTACTACAAATGGCAGTGCTTGGACATGATACAATATTCTGTTTCCTGTTGGGCTATTATTAGGCTGAGAAAAGCTTCCCAGACCTCCCCGGAAACAGGCGTGTTCCCAAAAAGAGAACCTGACAACAAGAATTATTAATGGCCCCAAAAGAGAACTCCTACTCTGCAAGAGGAATAATGTAACCATCTGCAATAGTGTGAGTAGAGTTAGATAACTTATACAGGATCTGGAGCCAAGAAAAAAGGATAAGGAAATAATTAAGTCATCCAATAAGCAATACAATGCTTCGTGACAGCTACAATATTTAGGAAAGTACATCTAGACTAAACATAGTTTTGATATCACTCCAGGACACCTACAAGAGAAATTATATCATTTTAACAGAACTCCTTTAACTGTGATGAAATGTTTGATCACCTCTTGGAGAATCACATCTTCGTATTCCAGGATGATGCACTTGTTGCTCTTAGCTTATTATGTTCCTAGTTATGCAGTGAGAGTTGAGTGACAAACAGCAAATGTCATATTGCCTCCTCCTCCCCCTGCAACCAGAAGGCTGGGGTTAAAAGTGGGAGGGAAGAGAAGGAAAGGAATAAATGAGAGCACAAGAAATTTGGCAGCATCAGAACGCTGTATGCACAATGAAGTGCTGCATGACACATTGAGGCAAACCACCTTAACTATACATTACATGTGGTAAATTACAAGATAAAAGTAGTTTAGAAACTCAATCCACCCCATATTGGTATGTTGCATTATCCTGAAGCGACCCTGGGCAGCCAAATGTTCTTGCAGTCTGTCCTTGGCTCCTTTTGCATGATATGGGTTCCTAAGCCAAATTTGCTAAGTTAAACATCTGAGCTGTAAATAAAGATCCCCAAAGCCTACTGTGCTTTCCTTGTTCTAAGATTCCCTTCACAGTATGGCCTAAATTCAACTAAGTACTTAATATGTACTTAAATCCCACTTAAATCAATAGGATTTAAACATTTGCTTAAATGCTTTGCTAAATCGTGGCCTATTAAACTGTCTGTGCTGGAGATCAAATTGTAATTTATGTTGCTGTTTTCTGTTTCTGCTGTTACATATGAGACCCCAAACCTACATTTCACTGTAGTCTTGTTTGAACCAAAGCTGGAACTATTTAGAGGGAATGTGTGCAGGACTTGTATCTATCATGTGTGAGAAACAGGTTCTAATTAATTTGGACACGAGCTACTGTAAACTTGTGTTCCTGATAAGGTGAAGTCAAATAAGCTCAGTTAAGAGACTGAATGTTTTTAAACCACCATTATTTTGAAGATTAATAGGATGACATTTCCTTTTCCAGTAATAATGACAACTCCTGGTGAAAGTGAGAACATATGAGTTTTTACAGAGTGTAGACACACGAAAATATTTGAGGAGGAAGACAGAAGATTTTTCTTCTGTCACTGATTTGTTGGCAATCTTGTCCTGGCCTATTTTTTTTTTTTTAAACCCCCCTCACCACACACACACAAATACAAGTAGGATTGACAAGAAATTGCTTTTGTAGCAGAGGGGGCAGCAAGAAAAGGAGTTGCCAAAAAGTCCTTCATAAATCCCCAAGTAATTTGATGTGTAGGCAATATGTGTCACCACCATTGCCACTGTACACACTAGAGTTTTTCTAGAAGAAAGTCACATGTCCTGCTGTGCGTGGGATGCTCAGAGATTGCTCTGGCCTTATCACTGTTTTTTTGGAAAGGAGTGAGGATGGATGGTGGGAAAGTGAGGACTTGACTTCTATAAAGCAACCTCTCTGCTTGTAGTGGAAATCAGCCAGAAGACAACTCGTATGCCAAGAAAGCCCAAGTTAAGAGATGAGTGGAAAATACCAGATGCTTAAAGTTGTCTTTTGGTTTTCTCAAAAGCTGCTAATACTGTTTTTCTGCTTAATTAGCCCCAAAAAAGGATGGATTATCCTCTTTTATGTACAGATACTTCTTGGGCCATATATGAATGAGTTAAGACACCTCTAGGGCACTGCTGTCCGTGTAAGAGGAAGAGCTAAATTGTGGGTTCTTAACACTCACAGGAGATAATTGCTGTGGAGCACATCCCATCCTCATCCAAAACACAGCTACCCTACCTGAACTGTCCCAAGTCTGGGGTTCCTAAGACAGCTCCAAGTCAGTTTAGGTTTCTATCTTTGGTAAGAAATTACTCTCAATGAGTACATTTTCCCAATTTATTTTCAGTCAAAGTGTTGTGTGTTTTGTTCACAGATGAGTTTATTTTAAGCAGCTAAGTTTTTTCCCAAGAGAGCTCAGTATTTTGTCTATAACCTCAGGAGTATGGATGGACAGATGTCTGTCTCTCTTGGACTTGAAGTGTCCTTGTACATCTCTGTAAGGGATGTTTTTCATGGGCAACTGTAAATGTTCTTCAGCATATTTGTGCCTTCTGAAATGTGGAGAATAACTCAAACCTGAAACATATTGGGGTTGCTTAAATGTGAAGAATCATAAGATCTTTGAAGGACCTTTCAAGTAAAGAAAAGGTGAACCACTCAACTGAGAGAAAAACTGTATTGTATTGATCAGCTGTAGAATCAGTAGAGTAAAAAAGCAAACAGGTTCTGGAGAGGAGTGAGATCAACAAAACCATCAAAATGAGATATAGAATCACTTAACATATACTTGTTCTTTGTGTCAATTGTTTTGCTGCATAATTACACAGCCTGGAGCACTTGATTAGTCTGTTGATTATATCTGATATGGCCTTTTCAGACAACAGTAAGTAGTATAAGCATGTACCATTTCATAGGCATTTTAATATTCTATTTCTTTCCATAATTGTATAAGCTATACTTAATCATCTGTATGCATCACTTAAAAAATAAATGCATACAGGATAGGTTGTTATTTAAAATGATTATATGAGCTGTATAAATGTTTATATTCAGAATATAGTTTAGTAATAATTTAATACTATTTTTTTTCAAAACTGATGCATGAATTTTAATCCTATTTCAGAATATAAAACATTAAAAAAAATAGAGTTCATCTCTTATTGATCAGGCTTGTTATTATAAAAGTGTTTCTTTTTTTTTTTTCTGAACAGAGTGAGACTTTACAGAGCCTCTGTGAAAGAGGGAAAGTAATAATTTGTTGAGGAGGGTAAGTAACTTTAATCTCATACTTAGCTGATGATGTCTTCATCTTTGTGTTCAGTGAGGAATCTTTCTTCTGCAACTTCCTTTGTTCCCAAGACTGGATAAAAATCATCACTCAAAAAAAAAAATAATATTAATCTCTGAATATCCCAGTGCATTTTGTTTCAATTTGAAGGCTGATTTTTTTTTAATTGTACATAAAAGCATTTCATGTTTTCATTATGTTTTTTGAAGATTTAAGTGCCCCAAATATTTACTACTAACCATTCTTTTCTCACAACTATGAAATGTAGATATCAAAAGAGATGTTTCCTCCCATTTTCACATTCTTTATCACATAATTAAATTAGAAGGGAAATGAAAGATAAATTAAATCTCAATTGTATTACTTTCTTCAAATGATCATAATTTGATGTAATTTCAAACAAAATATTAATAAATTATTAATATTTCTTGGTGGGAAATTCCATTAATGAAACAGTTTCCCAGAGAAACACAAACAGAGTGATTAACTGTCCTTTCTGCTTTAGTAATGAGACATTTATAAACTAAAGTAGTTTTGCCCCCTGTAGCATTTTTTTCTTATGTGTTTATGCACAGGTCTGACCTCAACATGGTATGGTATGTTCTGGACCTTGTTCTGGACTGATTTAGCTCTCTCTCTTAACTCTCACTCTTTTTACAGGTTGTAAATTACAAGGAGGATACAAGAGAATCTCCTTTAGTTTCTCTTGTAGGAAAGAGCCATACAAGTCTGATTTCAGTGACACCACTGAATGTATTTTTAGAAAACAAATGAGAAATATGTCCAAATGCAAATTCTCATTAAAAGGTTCAGAGTTTCAAAATGAGATAATTTTTAGGTACTCATATGGTTGGTTTTCAGTTTTCAAAATGAAACTCCAGAAATGTCCCCCTAGCTAAATGAGGTTTCTTCAATGTTGAAATTAATCAATCTATTCTTCAATAAGAGCCAAGCCTCAAATCCACAAGCATGAAACAACAGCTATTAATGGCTATATAAATTGATTTTAGAAGGTTAAATGTGCCTATGCAGGACTTAGAGAACAAAGTCTTTATGGCCTTATCCAAATGGATATCTGTGTGAGTCACATTACTGTGTACACACTGTAATCATGAAAATTAAGGGACTGGGTTTAGATGAGGCCATGAAGTTTGATTCATTTTGGAAAGTTGGATCAGGGTTTGGTTTTGTTTTGTTTTCTGATGAACAAGGTCCATGCAAGTCTGACACTGAATCATTTTGTTCATTGCTGGAACATGAAGAAGGATATAAAAAAACCCAAATGCACTAAGTATGCATGGGAGGGGAGGTGTTTTTGGCTGATGGTTCAACATATTTAAAGGGTAACAATACGGTTTCTTGTTAAACCTAGAATAAAAATCCAAGTGGGAAACAGTAGCTGGCTTCCATGCTAAGGGTGTGGCTGAAGTTGGCATCAATACTGTGACTTTTAGAAGAATCAGTGTGAAAATGAGTGCATGGTAAGAAGGGGATGTAAATGTGTAAGTAATCATGCCTAAAGCCTGGCTGGGTAGAAACTGATAGACTTTGCTTTACTGTTCAGCCAAAAGTTTGCTCCAATAGAGGCATACCAAAAAGATTTGAATAGGTTTAAGATTCTGAATGGCAGAGAAGCCTGATAACAGTTAGGATTTAATATGGAGTTGGATAGAGATGCAATTTGGAGAAGTCTTCTCTAGGTTTTCTCTTGTGGGACTTTCCAAACTAACACTGTGATGACACCAAACTGGGAGGAGTGGCTGACACAGCAGCAGGCTGTGCCTGCCATCCAGAGAGACCTGGACAGACTGGAGAGCTGGGCAGGGAGAAATGTGATGAAATTTAACAAGAGCAAGTGTAAGGTGCTGCAGCTGGGGAAGAACAACCCCATGTATCAGTACAGGCTGGGGGCTAATCTATTGGAGAGCAGCTCTGGAGAAAGAGACCTGGGGGTCCTGGTGGACAGGAGATGACCATGAGCCAACAATGCGCCCTTGTGGCCAAGAAGGCCAATGGATCCTGGGATGCATTAGGAGAAGTGTGGCCAGCAAGGCAAGGGAGGTTCTCCTCCCTCTCTGCTCTGCACTGGTGAGACCCCACCTCGAGTACTGTGTCCAGTTTTGGGCACTCCAGTTTAGAAAAGAGAGATTTACTGGAGAGAGTGCAGTGCAGGGCACCAAGATGATGGAGTGGATCATCTCCCTGCTGAGAAGAAGCTGAGAGAGCTGGGGCTCTTTAGCCTGGAGAAGAGGAGACTGAGGGGGAACCTCATCAGTGTCTGTCAATATGTTAAAGGTGAGTGTAGGGAGGATGGAGCCAGACTCTGCTCAGTGTCATCCAGTGACAGGACAAGAGGCA
>JAOEGS010013268.1:13352-30912 GCA_025447755.1 Corythornis vintsioides | reverse complement strand
GGTCCCCCCTCAGCCTCCTCTTCTCCAGGCTCAAGAGCCCCAGCTCTCTCAGCCTCTCCTCATAAGGGAGATGCTCCACTCCCTTAATCATCTTGGTGGCCCTGCATTGGACTCTCTCCAGTAAATCTCTGTCTTTTCTGAACTGGGGTGTCTAAAACTGGACACAGTATTCCAGGTGGGGTCTCACCAGTGCAGAGTAGAGGGGGAGGAGAACCTCCCTTGAAAAAAATATAGTCCAACTGCCCTTGCAGTGAGCAGGGACATTTAGATCAGGTTGCTCAGAGCCCTGTCTAACCTGACTGAGCATTTCCATGGATGAGGCATCTACCATCTTTCTCGAGAACCTGTTCCATTGGTTCACCACCCTCACAATAAAACATTTCTTCCTTGTATCTAGTTTAAATCTATCTTCTTTTAGTTTAAAGCTGTTCCCCCCTTGTCCTATCACAAAAGGCCCCACTAAAAAATGTCATTCTTATAAACCCATTTTAGTATCAAATGGCAGTGATAACGTCTTTCCTGGAGCCTTCTCTTCTCCAGGCTGAACAACCCCACCTCTCAGCTTTTCTTCATAGCAGAGGTGTTCCCTCCCCCTCATGATTTTTGAGGTCCTCCTCTCGATCCTCTCCAACAGGTCCGTGTCTTCCCTCTCCTGAGTATTCCAGAGCTGCATGCAGAACTTCAGGTGGGGTCTTATCAGAGCAGAACTTAGTAGACAATTTACATCTTATTGGCTATCATGTAGTGATGATCAGTGATTATTTATACAGTTACAAACTGCCAACATATGATAATATTAGCAAAGCACTTCTTCCCAGTATCCAGGTAATTACAAAGGCACATGAATGCATTTATTAAACTTGGTTAAACTTTCCAAGGCTGAAAGGTTCATGCAACACTGGACATCATACCAATGCAACTGCCAAGTGTGGACAACTGCAGTATAGCTGCTGTATAATTTTATATGTGCACATATACAAGACCAACAACTATACTATAAAATAAACATTTAAATGTGTTCATACTGTGACAGTGTGACACAACACATTGCAGCCATATTTTTTCTGGCTTTTTGTTGCAGTATCTAACATTCTGTGTGGGAAGGATGGGGCAGAAACATAAAGTGTGCTTTTAAAATTTCTGTTTACCCAGCTATGCATTATTTTGCAACATTCTACTGACACTTGGCCTTCGAGCATTGATCTGAGCACACTCAACAGTCACAAAGCCAAAGCCAGAAGACAGGGACAATAAAAAAAAAAATAGGCAAGTACACTGATGCAGAAAAGCTAGTAAATAAGTCGTCTGGAAGAAACGATTCATGGAATTTGGAAGCTTTTGTCAGATACAGTGTAAACCCCTCCACCACTTCAGTGTGGTGAGGTCAGTGCAACCTCTAATTCACAGCAAATAGCAAGATGCTTAAATTATCACAAAGTCTCTACCAGTGCTAATAACCATACATGAATGGCTATCATGCTTATCTTGTGCAGATTTGATTAGAACAGCAAAGAATTACGGAAGTAGAATTAAAAGTAGAGATGGAACACAAGCTGAAGATACCATTAGAGTGAAAGCAAAGAAAGCCTGACTTTTTAGCTATTAATATGATAGTAGGGACAGTAGGTAAAGTAATATTGCCAACTTTTTTTTTTTTTCTTTTTAGCATGTTATGGAAACAGCATTAAGTTTGTTTATGCTTTAACACTCTTGGGAATGACTGCAAATAGAACAGAGCTGATGCCTCTAGTGTAACAAAAATAAATAGAAAAATCCTCCAGTTATGGTTATAGGTATAGATGAATCAACCTATTTAACATAATGTCATGGTGCTGGTAACATTAGCCATGTGAGTGGTCTGTGGGGCATTTTCCTGTTATGGTATTATGTGTCTTGAGTGCCAGCCATTATGTCTGACTTACAGTAATGCCAATAAGATTTCTCAGTTTTACCACTTCAGCAAAACTATACATTTTTGTTAGCCCTGTTCACATTCTGTGAAAAAAATATGACATAATTAAGGTCTGAAATAGAAGAATTAAAAATGTTAATATTCTGTTATAATTGCTCTGTTTTATATTGTTTTTCAACCAATTGGACTAAGAATATCTTGTTCAGGTTAGGTTAGTATTTTTTGACACATAATACACTGTTTTGAAATAAATTTCTGTCAGTGACATAGTATTATTTTCAGCTTCTTGAAACACAAATATTACTGATTTATTGCAATCGTGTCCTATAATCCTCAAAGTAGTGGAGGCAGATACACTCATTATTTTTGTGATCAGAAGCAATAACAGGAATACATCTATCCCCTTTGAGAGAAACAAGGTTTTCCTTGTTTGGAGATGAAGACATTTTCAAATTAGATCAATTTTTTCTCATTACCTCAGTCTGTTTCTATTCTTCTGCTGTCTAACATCAGATATTTCAACTAGTTGATAAAAAAAGTATCACAACTTCCACATTTATTTATACACAATTGAAGCAAGAAAAAAAGATGAAGCAAAACCAAGCAACACATATGAAATGGTATGGTCAGAATAAACTGCTTACTCTACTGTGCTATGAAATGTCAAAAAACAGTATTAGTGGTCCATAAGTTACAATTTTAATATTTGCTCATTCTCCAGTTGATCTTTTCTTTGACAAGAAAGAGGGATTGTCTGTAAAGCATCCATATAATTTGTCCTGTAAATTATGTTGTCTGGGTGTTAATTTCACATAAACAATACAGCCTACTATATTTTACAAATGCATATCCATAAGAATAACTTTGTTTTTCTTTTCTACTCTTTTCCTTTGCTTGTTTGTTTTTGTTTGTTTGCTTGTGGGTTTTTCTGTTACTTTTTATTTTTGCTTTTTCTCAATTATAATTACATTAGATGTACCCTGGTTACCTGTTCATTCCCTGATTTCACCCAAGATCTCAATTATCTAAGCTTTCCCTGATTTCCCCTGAGAGCTGGGTTACCTGAACATTCCCTGATTCCACCCAAGATCTCGGTTACCTGAGCATTCCTTGATTCCTCCTGAGGTCTTAACATAGGAGTGCAGGAGAAAGTGGATGATGAGGTTCAAAAAGTGCCACTAACTAAACAACTTTACTTGTTAATTTATCCTTTAAACATTATTGTATCAAAAATGCAAATGGGAATATTATATTCCAACCATATTGAATGATCCCCCTATTTTATCATCCTGCTAAATATTATGTAGTCACTAGTGCTAACACTTTTATTGTGCCAGATAATATATAGGGGTTCAGTACAATATATAATTATTATAATTTCTTACTCAACAAGCCCAGCAGGTTAGTTAGTTCCCAATCTATGAAATATGAACCACATGAAGGTAAGTACCCCAAAAAGAGATACAAACTTTTGATAATACATCACACTAACCCTCAATCACACTGCAATATAAGCACTTTTTTTGTATATTTTGTAGCTTAGAACTTTTTTTCAGGAGACAAGTATGCTCTTATTTTAATAGCATCTGTGATCAATGGAATTTTGTGTGCAGAAGTTCAAGCTGTAATTTATTTTTGTAGAATGATCTAGGGTGTATTATGCAAGACAGCATTTGAAGTCAAGTCAACATGTGTAGGTGTGCAGCAGCACACACTCAGACACACATGCATAGAGTTTGCCTCATCTGCCTTTAAGATTCAGCTTGTTATTCAGAAATAAATGGATTCTAAATGGGGAAGACAAGCTTCAAATCTTGTTTTTGGGCCAATAGTTGACACACATATGTGAAATAATGATGTATTTGATCATCAGCTCTAACAAAATATAGTAGCTGCATCTGGTCTGCTACTAAACTAGAATACATTCATGATCTAACACTGCAAGACTCACCTTTCAGTAAAGCTATTCTATGGAACAAAAATTTAACTAAAATCTGGAAACTGCTTATGATAAAGAAGATTCAAGGCAAGACAAATAAACACCAGCCATAACTACCTGGGCAGTTTAGCATGGGCACTGGGTAAATTCATCACAAGTAACTAACAATTGCCCTCCAGAAAGATAAAAAGAAATTGTAGACTCAGTAAATTGTTATTTTTGTTTTGTAAAGCAAAACAAAACATAATAGACACCACAAAAAACATTGCAACATTTCAAATAAAGATATGAGGAGCTACAGGAAAAATGGATGGCTATATGGACTTTTGTAGCTACTGAATTAAATTGTGGACTACACTGATCTTAATCTTCTTCAGAATCAAAGGAAGATGAGACTACATCAGGAATATTAGAAATCTCTTTATTTCCCATAGCCAAAAAGATGCTATTTTTAGAGAGTTTCCAGATGAATAATAAAGCTATGAGGTGGTATGTTTTTTTCTTAGTGAAAGGAAAGAAAACAAGTGATTTTGTTTTAAATGCAGTGCAGTGGTACAGGAGTATAATTAAAGGTCAGTAATATGCAGGTGAAATGAAACACAATTATTTAAAACTTATTAAAAAAACAAACAAACCAGAAAATAAACTTTTTCAGTTTCTTTTAAATCTACAGAATGTCTTGTGAAGTTTGGATCACAGAATGTTTTGGGTTAGAAGGGAACATATGTAACATTACAGTCAGTTTATAGTTTGTTTTACATCTATTTATGTAGACTGACACATATTTATAGATAATTTGAGTAAGCCTGTTACTGTATTTTTATAATAAATGTCACTCTTAACATTACATTACTGTTATTGTGAAAAAAAATGGGTAGTCAATATGAACCTATAAAATAGGTCAAACCTAAATTTTATATTTAATTATGTATTTTTATCATCCATTTTGGCACATTTTTATAAATTTTAAAGATCAAGGCCAGATTATAAGACATGACTTCAAAATAATTAAGTATTTAAAATACATTAATGAATAAATATTTCACTACTCTGAGGCTTGGTCCACCATTACTATATCTTAATCCACCATTACTTGAAACCATATCTAAAAAGTAGTAATATTTCAGTGTCTAGTGCTTGAAAAAAATGTACTTAAGGCCTTGCTTGTTGGACTCACAGTTAAAAAAAACCCAAACCAAGATACATTCTTGTGGCTAAGAATTTATTCAAATGTACCAGTTTTGGAACAGAGAGCATAGGTAAACATCTCTTTCAGAAATCACAGCTTCCAGCAAAATGTCTTTGTTTATATTAGGCAAGTCTGCCTCAGACATTGGCTTCAGACAGAAATTAAAGTTATCTCATTCCTTTCCTCACAGAATATCTCATTTTCTAGACAATAAAAGTAAAAAAATTACATTGTCTTTAGAAAGGAAAATGTCTTTGTACTTGAGAGAATATAGAGAATAAGCCCGTGCAGGCCTGTCATATGCTGATATTCCCCCCAAAACCCAATTATGAACAAATTAAGCTAGAAAACTTAAATCAGTGAGATTGTCTGTTGATGTGTATGCATACAATAGTCCTTTTGACTTATTCTCTTAACTTTCAGGTATCCTCTGTATTTCAGAAATCTACAAGAAAGGCCGAAAGGAGCATCAAGGTCACTATAGACCTGTTAGTCTGATCTTGGTGCCAGGGAAGGTTATGGAGCAAATAATCTTGAGTACCATCATGAGGCATCTACAGGACAGCCAGGTGATCGGACCCAGTCAGCATGGGTTTATGAAAGGCAGGTCCGGCCTGGCAAAACCGATCTCTTTCTGTAAGAAAATGAGACAACCTGCTTAGTGGATGAGGAAAAAAGCTGTTTACCTGGTGTTTCAAAAAGCTTTTTACACTGTTTACCACAGTATTCTCCTTAATAAACTGTCTGTTTGTGGCTTGGATGGGCATGCTCTTTGCTGGATGGCAGGGCCCAAAGAAAGCTGGTACATGGTGTTAAATTCATTTGGTGTCTGGTCACAAGTCGTGTTCCCCAGGGCTCAGTATTGGAGCCAGTTATGTTTAATATCTTTATCAATCATCTGGATGAGGGGATCAAAGGCACCCTCAGTAAGTTTGCAGATGATAGCAAGTTAGGCAGGGGTGTTGATCTGCTTGAAAGTAGGGAGGCTCTATAAGGGGGAACTGGACAGGCTGGATTGGCCAATGGTTGAGGGGTGAGGCCGATGGTAAGAGGTTTAGTAAAGCCAAGTGCCAGGTCCTGCACTTTGGCCACAACAACCCTGTGCAATTCTATAGGTCTGAGGAAGAGTGGCTGGAAAGTTGCCCAGCAGAAAAGGACCTGGGAGTGTTGGTAAACAGCCAGCTGAATATGAGCCAGCAGTGTACCCAGGTGGCCAAGGAGGCCAACAGTACCTAGCCTGTATCAGAAATAGTGTGGCCAGCAGGAGTAGGGAAGTAATTGTTCCTCTGTACTCAGCACTGCTGAGACTGAACCTCAAATACTGTGTTCAGTTTTGGGCCCCTTGTCTAAGAATGGTGAGGGACTTGGACTGTTTTGTCTCAATTTGAACCAGACACAGATGACAAAAGCATCTGTTTAAGGCATGTGTTTGTGTCATAGCCATGACCTAAAAGGTATGACTTAAACACGCTGGTTTTTGCAAGCCAGGGAGTTGCAAGTCCTTTCGAAGGTTGCATGGTGCCTCGCCTGCAGGGGCTTCCCCCCTCCAACCTGAAGTAAAGGACACATGCAACTAAAAAACGTCATGCTAGTCCTGGCAGCAGGGGGAGTGAGCAGACCCCCTATATCCCCACACACATAGCAGGAACTTTCTGGAGATCTGAAAAGGTTCAAGCCGGAGTCTCTGCATGTGCACTCACCACCGCAGGACCTGACGTTGAACCGGACCAGACCAGTGGGATGCTGCTGGCATGGTGATACCTTTTCTCATCTCTCTCTTTTCCCCTGTTATCTTTTAACTTGATATTTTTCTGCTCCTTATAAGTCATGAATGTTACCTAGTTTGTTGCCCTAAAGCAATTGATAAGGAAATCACACCTGAGCTGAAACACTTTTATCTGCAACACTGGTTGATTGCTGTTAGGAGAAATCAATACATTGTTTTTGCATTGTTCCTCTTATTTATTGCCGTGACACTACCACTCTGTGTCTGTGATGACTGAATATAAGCTTTACAGGGAATCAAAAAGATTCACCTTCCCCAGCACCCATCAAATAGGAAGTGACACCCCTTACTACAAGAAAGACACTGAGGTGCTGGAGTTTGTGGTGAAGAGCTGAGAGCACAAGGCTTATGAGGAGCTGCTGAGGAAACTGGGGTTGTTTAGCCTGGAGAAAAGGATGCTGGAGGGATACCTTTTTACCCTTTACAACTACCTGAAAAGAGGTTGTAGAGAGGCAGTCTGTTCTCCAAAGTAACAAGCAATAGGACAAGAGAAAACTGCCTCAAGTTGCACCAGGGAGGTTTTGGGTGGATATTAGGAAAAATTTCTTCTCCAACAGGATTGTCAAGCCCTAAAAGAGGTTTCCCAGGGAAGTGGTGGAGGTACCATGACTGGAGGTATTTAGAGGATGTATACATGTGGTGCTGAGGGACATTTGTGTGTTTAGTTGTGACCAGGCGGTGTTGGGTTAACAGCTGGACTTGATCTTTAAGGTCTCTTCCAACCAAAACGAGGCTATGATTCTATGAAAAAGCAGTTACATCAAACACTCCCCAGTGGTTCTGCAATCCAAATTCAAGGGGGGACATTCAGGAAATTGACTTCAGCAGGATGCTGAATTACCAATGTGGATCCACCCCCAGGAATAGTTTGACAAACTCTGAACCACTCAGTAACTTGAAGCTGAATGCCAGTCCAAGGGACATCAAAACTCCCTAGACCAGCAAAATCTGGAAAAGTTACAATCACCTGGAAGCTGAGTAAACACATGAACTCTGCCTTAAGCCCAACCTAATGAGTCCACCAGAGATGCAGTAGTTCAGGACAGAACTATACTAACAGTTACAGTGCTCACAGATTGAAGAATCATTCTGACTGACTGAATTAGATATGTACGTGTCAGTATTCATTATTGTTGAGGCACCATAAGAGCTGTATGTAGGAAAAGATCTATCACTACAAAAATGATAAGACAGTATACATACATATATACTGACAGACTCCCTGTGCAGTAATTCAGAGGCCTTTACTAGTTAGTGTCCTTTTGTTAGTAATTATTGTTTCTTAGCACTGCTCAGATTAATATCGTGCTGTCCCTGAAAATTAATAAAGTTTTAAAAATAAAATATGAAATCTGGAAATTCAAAATGCTAACAGCATTGCCCATTTTATAAATCTAAATGCTTTATGTCTTGCATACACTTGAGTTTTTCCAAAATTAAAGAGATTTCTTTCTGGCCACCTTCTAATTTTAGCCAGACTACTCATAACTTCACGTACTGCACATTCCCAAAAAGAGGATGCAGTGTACCTTTTCTTTAAGAGTATCAGATCAAAAGCTATATTATCTGTTTCTTGGGATCTTAAAAGTCTTTCTGGTAGTGATAGGAACTGTCCTCAGTATCTACTGGTTCATCTCTTCTTGACTACCTGGTGCTCGTTCTTCATCTACCATAGTTTCCCAGCCATATATGTATGTAACAATTGAAAATCCTCAGAGAAAGTATATTTTTTTTTAGCCTTTAAATGTGGGCCATTCACATAACAGAAGTACAAGCAGAACAGTGACTAAGTTGAGGATCCAGATGAATATGGTGCTTCAGAAGAAGTAAGTAAATCAAGAAGTTCTTGACCAGTCTTTAAGCTGGAGCAAGGTCTGATAATGAAGATACAAAAAACAGAGACACCACAACTTGTTACACCATGGAGGAACTCCCATGGGACACCATTACTGTCAGATACATCTCTGAAGATGGGAGAGGAAATAATCTTGGTAAAAAAAGGGCTGAGACATTAACACAGTTCTAAAAGTGAACATCTAACAGCTAGTATTTGTAACAGTACTTAAAGTGATCAAAAACATGGAAAGATAAATATTGATCTTTATATAGGTTCATTTGCTGTATTTCATCACTATTTTAAGGGAAAAAAAGTAGGTATGTTTGAGAAGACTATTAATATCAACTGAGCTTATCATACGGAGACAAAAGCCTATACAAATGCTAGTCATGATTAATTAGCTAATGCCTCAGGCCATTGGGACAAATCATCCATTGTATTTCAGTTAGAAGCACCAGAAAAAATCTCAGACTTTGGAATTAAGTCTCCTGACATTTTCTCATTTGGTTATTTTGTCAGTTAGAAAAAGAAAAATGACAATGCTTATGAGAAAAGCATTGCTTCTGTTGCAGTTCTGTAATGGAATACTGTGTCATTTGAAGTTATGCTATCTCTATGGACAGGACTTTCCAAAGCGATTTAGCCATTTAGGAGTCTAAACCATAGCAAATCAGCAGAATTAGGGATTTTGCATGCCACAGTAAAATATCTAGGCCTAAATGACCTAAAAATTAAACGAATCTTGAAAATTATCTTATTTCTTAAATAAGAATAAATATCACAACTGTAAACATATAGAATAATGAAAAGACCTGTCAAAATAAATATAAAATTATCGTAAGTAAGAAAAATTATTTGAAAGCAGATTCCTTCATATGAGATCGCTTTAGGCTTCACAATACATTATTTCCAGCCACATAGATTTCCCTGTGTACATTATACAATATTGGCTTCAGTGATTGCACAGATTTATTTCTATTTATTCTGGATCTGTACCTTCAGCGATTGCAATGCCAACCGTACAATGTGGTTTGTGTGTTGCTTGAAAAAGCTCCTCAGATTTATTAATGTTTTTAATGTTATTTGACACAGAAGTAGATTGAAGCTGAAATCGTTACGGCATAACATCAATGAAAATTAGGCTCCAGGAAGAAAATTACCAGTTTGTTTGTTTTTTTTTTTTTTAATAAAAAAGTAACTTTACAAAAATCTGTGTTACTACCTGGATTTTATCCATTATGTCCTGACCTCTTGAAATGTAACAAAGATGACAAGATATTTTCTCATGCTCCATTGATTTATTACCAGTAAAAATTACTGAGGGACATAAGAAAGCTTTAACCCTTATTGCAGTCAGAAGAGACTACATGGTAAAGAACTTTAGTAGTCTTATCTAACTTTGAATGAAGGTAACTAAGTTAATCAGAGAGTAATCATAAACTCCTCATTTAATCTGAAGGGAAAGAGACATTCCTTCCCCTGGTGAGCTGGAGCAAGATAAAGCATCCTGTGAAGAGACCCAGCTCTGTGAACCAGCTGTGAAGATTATCTGGGACTTGCAACCTCCCCTTGGTGCTTCAGGCTAAGTGAAATTAATTCTAGCCTACCACCACAGCTTAAACTCTTCCTAACATGTCCTTATGGACATCTCAAAATGACCTTTTCCATATGTTTCCAAAGCCTCTCTACCTCCTTCCATGATCAGCCAAAATCACCAAATTATCACTCTAACCCTTAGAAGAACATAATTTTCAGTGTTTCTTATTCTCTAATTTTTTAACATCTGAGCTACATCAGGATACAGAATACTTGATTTCACAGATAAGAGTCAAGAAAATTCTGGAATTCTGGTTGGCCTAAAGGATGCAACTGACAACCGTGAAATTGAAAGTCCAAGTATATTCTCAGTATTCAGTCCCTTCTTGTCCTAAGTGCATATTTAACTGAAATGAACAATTTCTTGCTGCAGAATACGTCATAGTGCATATAATATATGTAGAAGAAGCCTGTACTGGGAGCTAAAAATTGCATTTAAAACAAAACTAATAACTTGCAACTCAAACCAAAGCATGACAAATGACCTACACTATATACACATTTTTGTAAAAAAAAAATTAAAAAAATAAAAAAAAAAATCCATGCTGATGGAACTGGCTCTGGCAGTACAAGTAAGATTCCTGCTTATTTCAATCCAGAGGTATCAATGTGCTTTTGTTCTTCTATAGTAGTTGGGGTTTTTTTTCTCCAGTTTCAGAAACAATAAACTATCAATACTATGATTATTTGTTTTAAAGTTTATAATTATGTACCACAGAATGCAATATGTTAGTTGCATAGTCCAGAAAAAATAAAAAAAATTATGAGGCCAAGAATTCATATATTTGCCATTCTTATTGCTTAGGGGATATTCAGAAATCACAGCTCTTATACTATCTAAGTAAATACAAGGATTGTCTTACAAAGCAAACACAGGAAACCTCATTTGAAAAGCCAACCACTGCTGCAAAGTTTTATATGGAAACTGAGCAGACTGCCTTTACTGTATATTCCTGACATATGAAGCTCACAACAGGTGACATTTTTAAGCCATTATAGAGCTACACATTTGTACATTCTAGAATGTGGATTCTGAAAGGGCTGTAGCATAAGACAGGAAATATTTAGGCCATTTTGATATCTATAAAAGGCAAATGATGTTACACAATGTTCTTCTGCTGCCAACTGGTATTTCAAAGGTAGAGTCTGTTAAATTTCAGCAAAGCATATTTTAATGATGTATGTTGAACATACCAAAGATATACCCTCAGTTCTCCTTATGCAGCATATTACTTTCTGTGCATAATGTCTCAGAACAAGCCTTCACTCAAGTAAAAGGAAACTTCGTAAGGGAAGGTTCCATTTCCACTTCCAACTAGGTATTATGTGTCTGATTTTAAGCACATGACCTAGTGGAACTGACATGCTCAGAGACAGGCAGCAGCTGAAATACCACTCTGAAAGGAGATGAGAGACATAATGGTGGAGTCATTCTGACTAGCAGAACCTGCTCCACAAAATACAGACAAGTAGTAACATACTGTAAATTATTATTCATACCAATTCATTTGCTCAAATGATGTATCATGAATTGTGCTCATACTTTTTTGATTACAAATGATACTACACCAGCTACTAGTGTGTTAGTCTAAGTATACATATATATATTTCCTTTTTTACTGCCTGTAGAACATCATATCCTCATTCATCAAAAATTACAGGACTATCATATGAATATGAGTAATGTTACAAACTGTAACTAGGTGCTATAAGCAAAATCAGGGTTATAAACAAATTGTGTCAGTGCAGGTGCCAGAGAAACCAGGGCAAACACAAGCACTAATTGTGAATGAGTCTTCACAGACCAATTAAGGACCAAAAAAAGAAAGCTTTACTGATGGTTGGGAAAGGAATTTAAGGGATGAGGAAGACTGCTTTAAGAATAAAAAGTGGAAATGGTACTTATTGTAACTGTACCAAACAGAATCCAGAACATGTCACCTAAAATATATTTTGCTCTGTAAAATGAATGGTTCATGCTCTAGTTCATGCTCTGGTAAGAACTTTGAGTGTCCAGTGCCTTTCCATTCCACAGAACTAAATAGCTAGCCTAGATTATGTATAAATCCTGTTAAGACCACTCAAGAACTGGACATTCATGCTTTGAAAGATTAACTAAGGTGACTTGAATAGGATTTAGCCCACAATGCTTGCACTTCCTATATAGCAAACATTTCAGACCCAGACTCTCCTCTGTTCTGTACACAATGTGGTATTGTCATACTTCTTGCTTTTGAAAATCATCTGTATTGCAAGGAAGGGATCACAAAATTGGGAGTAAAACCACACCCATTTATTTAAAGGAATGAACCTCACATAAATTTGCTTCTTGCATGAATGCTTTTACTGTTGTCTCTAAAACAAATTCTTTATGACACACTGTGCTTTACATCTGGGCCTCAGCAGGTTCAGAGGTACAAAATAACTACAACTGGTATTTGAGCTGAATATGCTCTACAGAAACCTAATCCCAAACAAACACAAAGTCCCACATAAAAATAAAATCCAACTAAAGTAATTTAAACCTGTATTAAACAATAATCATAATTCCCTTGCCTCGTAGGATTTTTGCTGATTACAGTGAGGGTACAATTTTTTCCAATGTTTTCCCCATTTATGAACTTATATACTATCCTTTTATGTGTATTATATTTATTTCATGTTATAACATTGCAACTTATTTTCCCGAGCTTAGACTTTCACTGCATGCACACCAGAAAACAGTCTTCCACTTGTACAGAATTACTGGGCGCATTAAAATCTGTCAAGTGTTACACTGAAGGAGTTAATTAATAGTCCTGTAATATTATAGAGACAAATGCAACATGGTGATTTTGCATTTTGTAAAGTTCACTGAAAGGCATAAAAGGAAAGATTAAGAAAACAATAATAATGCTAACAGAAATGGTGATTTCTTATAAAATTATTAAACTTAAAATCTGAGGCTTAGACAACATTGAATATAATTCAGTGCTCTCGCTACATAAACAGCAAAACATTGAAAAATGTTTAACACAGTGAAAAATGCACATTGCTATAAATTCAACTGTTGTTAGTTTACATCTAGGTAGCCACCCAGAATATGTCAAAACTTATTGGAATAATTAAACTCATAAACCTATTAAAATATCATTGTAAAATGGATACATAAGCCATTCTGAAATTACTTGTGTCACAATGAAAAAACAAAGTACTACGAAAAACTCATTTATTCACTTTTGTCAGATACTACTTCTCCATTATCGCACCTCCATCTTGTCTCACTTTAGGTGGACTCAATGATCTTCAGGGTCTTTTCCAATCTAAATGATTCTGTGGGCTGACTACAGATGTTTGTATCCTCACATGGTTAGATTTGGAATTTTTCTGAGATGAACAATTGCCATCCAGGACATTTGTAGTGAGGAGAAAAAAAAAATCACAGAGTAAAGCACTCAGTGGAATAACATCATTATAAACAACCCAAAGTTTATAAATGTCTTCACAATTTTAATCTGATTTGTAAAATCAGTGTTATTCATGCTCAGCCTGCTCAAATATATTTATGCTTCCCTCTGAACAGCCAACTGTTACCCTTTGCACTGAAAAACAGTAAAAAAAAAACCAACCCAGATTGAAATACTGTTCCTTAGGAATGATTTACTGATTGATTGTTTTTTTCTTGAACTTGTGTGATTGAAAGACAAGAAAGCTTCAACAAAGAGAAAAAGAGAGTAATGTCTCATTCTACTTTACAGAATTCATCACCTTCTTAGGAAGCAAATATGAGAGGGACAAAGTTGGTCTTGATTTTAAGGAATGTCATTAAACATCATTCTTAACAAGTAAAGGTTAATTATTCCTTTTCAATGCATGGGAACAGCTAGGCTAAGATTAATTAAATGAACAGACCTAAAAGCATCCATTTAGATTAAAAGTTAATGGAAGATATGCAGCTTTTTCCATAGACTGATTAAGAGGATAAAGAATAGACTATTCTACAGAGCTGCCCACTTGCAAAAAACAATGCTGTGTTTTCTAAGCAGTAAATCAGTCTTATATAAATTTAACAAATACTTCTGAAATCAGACTTACATATGTAAAGTAAAAGTTTAATCCTGCATATATTTCCATGCAGGAATTATTTATTCAGAGAGGCAGTCCTATTGAAACAAACTGGGCACATATGTAAAGTTGTTCGTGTGCATAACTGCTGATTAGATCAGACCTCCAGAAAAAGCAATCAGGTGTCTTCATGCTATCTGAAATTACTCCAGATAATATTTCCAGCTGAGATCAGTGAATTTCTAGTTGTCTCACTGGTGCTTTTAGAAACTGTCACACCCATGACTGCAACAGATTCCCAATCAAAAAAGGGGAAGAGCTTGCATTGACATGACAAGGTAGCAGCCTCTGTCAGAGCACTACACACACATATAATGCCCATTATCACCGTAAAACTGAAAGCATTTTATAAGCATTAAGAAAAGCAACACTACTAGAGAGACCTGCTGCTTGAAAAGGATGATGTTAGGAGATAGATTAATATATAATGCAAGTGTTCATCACTAAAGCTAAATGGCAGGTCCAACAGAGTACACATACACCCTATTTTATAAATAAGAGTATTGCAAATGGAAGGGTCACTTTTTTAATATAAAGTGGAATACATTGCTATTTCCATGCTCCACTTCTTTCTTAGTTTTGTTAATTCATAAACTAAAAAGGATAAAAAACCAACACAGGGTATTAACACATTTCAAAAAATCATACTTCTCTTCCCAGGGCATACACAACTTTCAGGGTTTTTTTGTGTTTCTGTGCAATAATGTACCTCCAATCTAATAACAGAACTCAGACTGAATTTTAATTTGGATACCTCAAATGTAACAACAAAAAATTCTAGAGAGACAGGATTTTTAAATTTATCCCAACCCTCATTGAACAACAGTGGGTTTGAGCACTGTGTTCCCTTAGGCTCTTCTTAAAATCCTAACCTGCAATCTTATTCATGGGTCAAATTTATTCTGAAAAATTTCTGTAATCTGAAGACTTTTTTTTTTGTTTCCATATACAATGACATCAACCTTATGATTGGGAAATCAATGATGTGCATTCTTGGTAAATGTGATATGAGCTCACATCTCATTTCTAGCATTGGCTTAATGAAACACAAATACATCAAATAAATGCTGATATCATAATAATACTGAACAGTTTTTCCTATGGAATCATGTTCCAATGAAATAGACTATTTCAATTAAATCAAAGCTTCCCATAGAAAATAATTGATTTCCAAATGTACTAGAAGCTTCTGTCCATTGCCTTTTCCCAGGAAGCTTAAAATGAAAGCTGTAAAATCTAGGTCTAAGAACCTCCTTTCCTCCAGTAAACTCTGAAGTGAGCCTTCCTAAGAAAAATCTTAATTCTTAGTTGTTTTAATTTTATTATTTTATATATAATTTTGCATACAGTGATAATAAAAACTGAAATGAAAGAAGGAAAGCAAAAATAAAAAAAAGAAAAAAGAAAAAAGAAATTGACTGATCCGAAGTATTTATCAGTATTTTCATTTCCAAGAAGTTTTGGAAATACTTGTTTGTGTTCCAAATGATAAACAGTTTTTACTTCACTATTTGTTAAAATAATGGTAACTAAATATCAACTATGGGTAAAACATAATTCCACATTGTTTTTAATTCTTACACCAAAAAATAAAACAAAAAGGAGCCCTCTCACTTAGAAAAACCATCTGTTTTTTTTTTTTGTTTAAAGAAACACATGAAGTTTAAAAAACTGTTCAGAAAGACATCTCAGGCCATATTGATTCACCAATGAATAGGCTGTGCTGTCTCAAAGCCACATTTCCATTTCCAGGGCTTCCACAAATACTATTATTTTTTCACTGAGGATTCAATTTGCACAGAGCACCTACCTGTTTCTGAATCTTCGCTAACTTGTTCCAACACAGAGTGGAGACCATAGGAGAAAGACAAACAGTATATCCCTCTTTATACACCTAAGATATAGTACACCTGACATTGATATGAGTTACACCGGAAAATACCTTGTGAGTATTAAATGGCCTCTAGCATTGTCAAAGTGCTATACATTGACTTTAAGGGTAAAAGAACAAATGTTTTTCTAACCAACAAGTTTTATCTATGGAAATATTTTACCTTGCTCTCAGACTCATATTTAAACTTATGTCTTTAACCTCTGGTTCTCTGAGACTATGAGGCTAGCATGCCAGACAAAGTCCCTGGAACTCTATGTAGTATTGCGTGGGCATAGATACAGAGGACTTAAAATCAGATTAGGAGTGGTTTTCACCCTTGCAGTGTTCATGGGAAAGCAGGCCAACCACTGCTTTCAGTACTGTTTTCTTAAAAACAGTGGATTCTGACACTTAGTTCCCCTATTCAGGGGAAACTCAAGCTTGGGAACCTGCCTGCAAATACTATTACATGCATAATTTCCAAAATAAAGCTGGAAACACACTTCTGATGCATGCTGCCTGTGTGAATGCTGTTATGCTTCTAAACTCAGGCAAACAGGTTGTTCTGGACAGTTCTGAACATGCTGCCTGTTATAAATAGCAGGAGCAACGTACAGCTAAATACATTTAAAATGGGTCAGAAAGAAGGACAGATACCCAGACAGTCTTCCACTGAAGTTTACCAGATTAGACTAGAGGACTAAGTAGCAAATGCTTGTTCTCAATATCCTGTTAACTAGAAACTTGTTTAAGGCATTCAATTAGGAGAAAAGTAGCGTTACCATCGAGAATGTTTTGTACTAATTAAGCTGTGATTTTTCTTTTTAACGTTTTGAACAGAACAACACTCTATTCCACATACATTACTAGTCTTGTCTAACTGCAACTGAATCTTGGACAAGCTGTGAAATTCAAAATCAGGTTGGATACAATCAAAACAAAGTTACTCTTCTTACAATAATTTAACCCTCAAGCTAGGAGTTGTTTTCTATTTTTCTATTCAAATTAGCCCTGGAAGTATTCACAGGCATATGTTACAACTTGAGCGTCAATTCATATGAGCAAAAACATCAAAAGAAAGTAAAATCTGCTGGAGAAGATTCCAGGAAAACTGTTAATTTTTCTTTAATTAAACTTGCTTGGTTGCATAACAAGAAGAAAGAAAACAATCTTTAACAAAAACAATTTTTTGTTAGAGCAGATGGACGAGAAAAGAACTCTAAAATGAATCAGTGGAAGTGAAAGAAACACAGAATTGTTTTTGTAGTAAAACTTAATTTTTAACATTTGCTTTTTATTGTAATTTTATTTTTTTATTTTAATT